>JARFYF010000022.1:18706474-18716966 GCA_030265395.1 Rhina ancylostomus | reverse complement strand
GTCATGAATCCTTAAACATTTTGGAGCCTGTAAACAAGTTAAAAAATTATACCCAATTCTTGATAGGCAAGGGGTGAAATGTTACCAGATTGTGCAGGAATGCAGAGTTGAGGCTACAATCAGACCATCCATGATCTTGTTGATTAATGAAGCAGGCTTGAGGGGATGAGCAACCAACTTTTCCCAGTCCAGATGTTCGTATGTTCTTGTGTTCATGGCTCTAGTGGGCATCTCTGAGAAATGTGGTAGTGGCCTTGTCTATTAAATTTACTCCATTTGAGCAGCAGATTAGAAATTAGAGTGCACTTTGCAAACCTTTGGGGACATAGAATTGATACAAGGCATTATAATTTAGCATTGGAACTGCTTGCACAAGCTACATGGAGGAATTGATCCTGTTTTATAGGCCCAAATGTCCTGTAAAAGACCCAACCAAAAAATAGCAGGAAGGGAAGGTCAGACAGTTGATACAGATTGGGCTGATGAGGTTTGGGGACCAATTTCTATTAGCCTTTGAGTCTCCTGACATGGGTGAATATTTGTTGCCCTGGGATCTAAAATAGGTTCAGACTAAAACCTGGTCAACCAAGTGCAACACAACAACAGGACAAGTCTCTGTATACATGGGCAAATGAAAATGGCCCTGGTCATTTTGCTCCTGTGGAATTATGATATTCAGACTTTGGTGAGACAAACAAGACAGAAGCATAACAGATCACTATGAAAGGAATGAATGGAATATGAAAAATGAGATTATTTCTCTTCCTTTAGTCTTCCATGCAATTTCAGTTATTACATTAAAATCCTGTGTCATTTGAGATGAGGATTTTTGTTGGAACTCTCTGGGGTATTGAGGTGCACATCAGATACAGAGTTGGATTTGAGAACTTTAAATTCAGAACAAGTTGGTTTAATAGACGCAAGGGCTACCATACAGGTACTGAAGCAGCTTTGTTAGTGGGTATATCACGAAAATATATAGCAAGGACAAAAATTCCACTGTGGCAAGAATACAAAAAAGAGCAAGAGATTTTGGGCTGTCAGAGGTGATCGCCTGTCATACATTTAATTCTCTAAGCCACTGGAACCAAATGCACATAGCTGAGCCTTCTTCTCATATAGGGTGGTGAATTTTGGGAATTATCTACTGTAAAGGGATTGTGGAGGCTGGATCATTAGAAGCATTTAAAGTGGAAGTGGATAAATTTTTGAAATATTGGGGAAATCAAGAGCTATGGGGAACTGGCACAGAAAAGGAATCAAGGCCTGGGGTAGATCATAATACCTGCAAGCTTGAGGGCCAGATGTCCTGTTTTTAGTTGTTTGTGTTGTGAGTGCAGCCAGCAACCTCCTGCAGGTGTTTAATGCCAGCAATCAACATAATATAAATAACCTAAAAAAATTCAGAACTTGGAGGTATAATATTAAACATCAGACACCATATACACTCACCTCCAGTTCTTAACTACTTCTCTCAACTTCCTCTTCTTAACCAAATTTGTTTCTGTGTAGTCACTTGTCTCTTTAAACCCATTTGCTTCAATTTCGGTAATGTCTATTAAGTGATTCTTTACCAGAGGTATAATCAATCATCGACACTTTCTATGTAGCTGTGACACTTTACTCTGTATTCTATTATTGTTTTTACCCTGTACTCCCTCAATGCACCATGTAACAAATTGATCTTTATGAACAGTATGCAAGACAAGTTTTTCACTGTACCTTGGTACAAGTGACAATAATAAACCAATACCAATGTTACTTCAAAGAACTCCATCATTAGCAAGACTGACTTTAATAAATCAAAGGATGTTTCATTTAGCACTCTATATTTTCACAAGTTGTTTTGAATTTGTTTGGCTTTATTGCAACTGGCCTCGAGTTGCCAGGTTTATTTTGTTGGTCTTTCTGAAATGGTAAGCAATGTTTACAATCTTTCAGTCTTCTCAAATCTGAGGATTGGAAAATTGTGGGTAGAGCCTTTGCAAATTCTGCTCTCTTCTCAGCATCGTAGGATGCATCACATCCTTCTCCCAAGTACTTTGAACGTTGCCAACTCATGCCACCTTTTCTACTACATCTTTCACTGTAATATTGGTAACTTCTCTTCAGTGATAAAAGATGTAATGTACTACTTTAGTACTTTGCCATACTGTTCCTCCCTCGATTATGGCAGGGTTCTGTTCCTGTGAACTATTCATAACCCAAGCTGTTTGCAAGTTATAAATGAGGCCACGAACAGAGTTCCCACACATCAGAAGAAGCTCGCAGCCTGCCCTCAAATTTACTTTGTCCATCTCAGACACCTCTCTCCCCTTTCTGGATCTGTCTCCATCTCTGGAGACAGATTAATCAGAAACATCTTTTACAAACCCACCGACTCCCAGTTACCTTGACTACACCCCTTCCCACCCAGTCACTTGCAATGATGCCATCCTCTTCTCCCAGTTGCTCTGCCTCCGCCACATCTGTTCCCATGATGAGACTTTCCACTCCAGGACATCTCGGATATCCTCCTTTTTCAGTAAGCGTGGTTTCTCTTCAATGATCATCAGTGCTGCTCTCACCCACATCTCCTCTGTTTCCCCACACATCTGCCCTCACCTCATTCGTCCCTCCCAACGTAACAGGGTCCTTCTCACCTACCACCCCACGAGCCTCTGCATCCAACACCTCATTGTCTGCAACTTCCTCCACCTCCAACAAGATTCCACCTTTGGCACATCTTCCCCTCCCCTCCCTCTGCTTTCCATAGGGACTGCTCTCTCCGTGATTCCCTTGTCCACTCATCCCTCCCCACAGATGACCCTCCTGGAGCTTAACCCTGCCACCGCACTAAGTGCTGCACCTGCCCCTACACCTCCTCCCTCACCACCATTCAGGGTCCCAGACAATCCTTCCAGGTGAGGCAGAGCTTCACCTGCGAGTCCAAGGGTGTCATTTATTGCACCTGGTGTGGCCTCCTGTACATCGGAGAGACCAGATGCAGGTTGGGTGACCTCTTCATTGAGCACCTTTATCTGCTGCAAAAGCAAGGGTCTCCCAGTGGCCACCCACTTCAATTCCATATCCCACTCCCAGACTGACACATCTATCCATGGCCTCCTCTACTGCCACGTTGAGGCCAGACGTAGGTTGGAGGAACACCACCTCATATTCCACCTTGGGGTTTTCCAACCTGATGGCCTCAACATAGATTCCTCTAACTTCCTGTAACCCCTCCCATCTCTTTTTTTCTGCTTCTTTTCCTTTTTGCCCTGCCCCCTCATCTTCCTTCATTCCAGTGACCCCACTCTACCCTTCCTTCCCCTCCCCTGCCCTCATGATGTGCCCATCTATTCCCCACCTCCTTCCCTTTATTTCATGGTCCACTGCCCTCTCCTACCAGATTCCTTCTTCAGCCCTGTCAATTGGCCACTGTCAGTGTGTAGGTGAATGATAGAATCAGGGGTGGGAAGCAGAGGGATGGAGGGAGGAGTTGACAAGAATTTAGACAAAATAAAAAAGGATTAAAGTAGGATTAGTGTATTTGGATGCTTATAGTCAGCACCGACTCTGTGGTCTGAAGGGCCAGTTTCCATGCCATTTCCCTATGATTCTGACTGTTGGTTTCCTTGGACAGAGAAAACACAAGGCTCAGAGCAGACAAAGTAAGAAGGGCAAACAAATACTTGACATACACGAATATGAACAGAAAGTTTCTTGTGGATTGCTTAGCCACTGTGTTTTAATTGGCCTTGGGGAACACATTTGCAGGCTGTGTTGAGAGACCAAATAAACAGAAGGTCAAGTCAAATGATAAATGGCCTCAGATCAAGCCGACAAAATTTCCTCTTCATTATTACGTTTTTAGAAGCAGCAGCAGCAATACCCACACAATAGAATGAAATACAAACAGAACATGTTGAAATATGCAGCAGGTCCATTGAGGAAAAAAATAAATGATTGCCTTTAAGAAACATCAGGACTTCCCAACAAATGAAATACTTTTAAAGTACAACCATTTTCTGAGAAGCACAGCAAGTAATGTGTATACAGCAAGCTCCCATGAATAGCAACATGATAATGATCAGTTGATTCAATTTTAAATGTTCATTGAGAAATAGATATTGGCCAGGACCCCAAAAGGTGAAAGGACACTAATGACACTTTTGCTCCTGCCTATTACTTGCTGAGAGTTCTTTGCTGCTGTCAAAAGTAGTGTAATGCCATTGATATTAACCTGCTTTCAGGTACTACATCCTTACATTATAATTGTCTGGATTGCATTGTCACCACTAGCAAACTGAAGAAATAAATGTTGCAGGTCAGAATTTCTAATATTTGAACATGATTTTTTTTAGAAGCTCCTTTCTTTGAGAATTGGAGTTCTTTATTCATTTGGGAATCCTGTTTTATCCCCACTTTCTATTTAAATTTTTGGCAGGTTCTCTTTTGTTTTGCCCAGCTGCCAAACAATCCCTTTCCTTTCCTGTCCTCCTATTTTCTTTTGTTCACTTTCTTTCTGGATCACTGACTGGAAATAAAGAGACAAAGAATGGCACTTGGCAGAGCTACAGAAACAGCCTGCCACAACAATGCAAGCACTGAAGCTCACGTGGAGCTGACTAAAAGGAAGCTGATGACAGGCTGGGGGAGTTCGACAGCCGGAGAAAGTTACTAAGCATCTGGAGGAAGGATTGAGGCAGAGGCCCCAAAGGTTGATGGGATCTTTTCAACCCACAGCAGCACAGCTTGAAAAGGTTGGGTTTAAGTCAGAGTTTTGTGCTGCACTGGAATTTCTGCTAGATTCAAGTGCTATCAGTTTTTGAACCTCTGAACTTTTATGTTTACATTTGCAAAAGTTTTGTTTCCACCCAACTGTACTTTTGCCTTGAGGAGCGTGTGGTGATACAATGATTTTTATCTAAACAGCATCTGCTATAAACAATAGTTATCAAATCCCAATTTACTCCCTAGTTGCATTTGAAAAGTTGACAGCCAAACTGAATTCCAAAGCTGGAGTGATCCTAGCAGGGGTCTGTCTCTGATTAATTGATACACAAATGCTGCCAAGATCATAATGTCAGGTTTGGGTTCATTGGTTTCTTTAATAAATCGTGACAACATCTGCAATGGTCCAAACGTGAAAGGCCTCAGTGGTTAAAATCTTGTTAATAATATGAACAGGCTGTGGTTCATTTCTCTGAATATAAAAAGGTACAGAGAATTTGTTTTCACTTGTGGCCTGGGGAGGGTGGGGTTAGCAAAAAAAGCATCTGGAACTACAAATATGAATAAGATATTCACTCAAATTCAGGAGAAAAGTCTTTAACCAGACTATTAGAACGGTGAAGTGACTACCAGTTAAGACCAATAGCGTGAATGCAGTTAAAGAAGTCTGATATATAGACAAGAGAGAAAAGGTGTAGAGGGTGACAGCCAAGACTAAGGTGTGTGGGAAGAGGATCATGTGAAGTATATCGCCATCACAGACCAGTAAGCCTAAAAGGCCTGCTCATGTGGAGTACATTCTATTCTTTTTTCCCCAGCTATGCAATAAGTCATATGTAGTAGTATAACTGTTCTAAGTATGTAAGGAAGAAAGATGTTCTTTTCTGGAATTTCAGCTTCACTCATGGTTGTAGGAGATAATTACCAAAATAATCATTTCCTGAAATTATTTTTGGAATGGAGGAAATCTGTTTATTCTTTTACCCATGTTAATAAAAATAAAAATTTTATAAACCAACTTGTTAATGCAAGATAAATTGAGATTAAAATCATCCTTTGTTGTACTTTGAATGTTTCAGATAGCAGTTGTAAATATATTTTAGACAGTTTGATTCCATTAAACACATAAATTTACTGCCTAATCTTTAACACAATTTTTTGTCTGCTTCATATTAATATCCTCCCAGTCATAAATTAAGACATGCAATCAGTTGTCAGTTGAAACTTTTCAATTATTCCAACAAGCAAAAATAAGTTATTTAATCTGTACCCTATTATCAAAAAGGAAAGTTTCCAAAATATTCACAGCTGCACACAACTGTAGAAAAATAATGACCTCTAAAGGATAGCACAGCTAAGAGGCAGTACTGATGGAACATCTCATCAATGACACAAGAAAGCCAAAAAGGATGTAGAAAGCATTCTTCAATATTTGAACAGCTAATAGATCAGCTGTTCCATCTGCCAGGCAATGAAGACAGAATCTCATCAACAGATTCTGCTGCCAAGTCCAGAAAATGGTAAAAATATAAAAATGAATAGTTATGCTACTGAATCATGCCAGATGGTGCTTTCCTGGCTTGACCCAGCCAGAATTCTCCAGTGTCTACACCATATCAGGAATCTCTTGCTCCATGCTGTAAGTACTTCCTACACTTAGTGCTGGTGGAAAGAGGGTTAGCTCCCTTTAGAATTTGTGTAGGAATGGCAAATCCATTAGTTACCACGTATAATCCCAGTGATATGGGATATAGTTGCTCCTATTGTCAGAAGTATTCCTATATGCTGGTGTAACCCTCAACCACCATTCTTATGCACACTTCCAGTTTTATCCCACCCTCTAATGGGTGGCGACAAAAGTAAACACAGTTTGCTTATTCAATAAGAGGAAGAAATGCAATTGAAAAATGACTGTGTGTGAAATTTGAACATCATCAATTCCACCTTCAAACCCATGTGAGGAAAAATGTGTGGGTTTCTTCCGGGTGCTCCAGTTTTCTCCCATGTTCCAAAAACATACAGGTTACGAGCTGTGGCTATGCTACATTGGTGGCGGAAGATTGGCGACATTTGTGGGCTGCCTCCAGAACACAGTGATGCAAAAAAGACATTTCACTGTGTTTCAATGTACACGTGAGTAATTAATATCTAATCTAAACATATCAAATATGCTACTAACTGTACTATATTAATAACTATTTAATGCTGTGAAACCAACAAAACCTTAGTCTTTGTTCCAGATTGTTCTTAAATTATTATAATACCCCAAAATCTGAGCAAATGTACAACATAATAGTTAACAATGCTTCAAAATTTAGCCCGTTTAATATTTTAAATCCTTTTTTTTGCCATAGAAATCTGTTACATTTCTACTGGTTTTTTTTTTAAACAATTAATTAGAAACAGAAAGCTCAAGTTTGAGGACTCCACAACATATTTTGTGTCATAACTTGTTAATGAAGAGCCTTAGGGTGATTTTTCTCCCTTTTATAACCAACTCAGTTTTGTAAAAACATAGAAAGCAGGCAAGAGAGGCCTTCTACTACATCTAAGTTTATTTAAACTTTCTCTCCCCTCAAATTAGTTACTATCCCCACTGAAGGTAAAGTCTGAGCGGATGGGAATAATTTTTTGAGACTGTTTTCCAGCAGGAGAACCTTTTCTCCAATTGTAGGAAATGATCAATTGTAAAATAGGGTTCCACCGCAGAAGGTTAACAGGTATGGAATTAGGGGTAGGTGGGAGCAAATTGGATTAAAGCACAGGTTGGAAGGGAAAAAAGTAGATAAGGAGTTAGGGCAGCTTCTCAGTGACTGGAAGTGTGCATTGGTATCCCACACTTAACGGTCTGCTACATTAATCTAGAGAAAAAAGGTATCCAAACCCTCAACTTAGGGAGGCACAACATCTCCAAAAACTAAAAAACAGCTAGCAGATATGGGTTAGATGTTGCCATAGGCAAAATTAATCACAGGTTAAATTTAACATTAATTCGGCCTCATACACAGATTAATACTTTGAAAAGAGGAAGGTGGAGCAATTTGGATGATTAACATATTTATTTAATGGCAAAAGGTAATGGAGTGAAATTCAATTCATGACCAACTATTTTGCTAGTTAAATCAGTGCAAGATGTCCAAAATTTGTATTACAATCTCCAAAGGAACTAAATAAACTAGAAATTTACAGAACAGGCTCTGGCCATTTGCCCATCAGTTCATTGCTGGCTGATGAAAAGCCATTCAAATCAATCCAGTGTACCAGCTCTCAGTTTGTAGCCTTGAATATAAATGTCATATCAATTACACATCCAAGTTCCATTTACATGAGGTTGTTGTTCCCAACTCTATCACCCTTTCAGTCAATGGGTTGCAGGCAAAAAATACTTCTCCCCAATCCTTACCACATCTTTCTGTCAATTAGCTTAAATCCCAGTCCCATTTTAATGGCCTCTCTGCAATTGAAATCTTTCTATACAATTTATCCAGGCATCACATTATTTTAGACACATCCATTAGTACTTCCCTCACCATTTTTTGAAGTAACCATCCTCAAACTAGCCAAACTTTCTTCAAAACTTAACGTGTTTAACACTGCCCATTTGTATTGTCCAACTTCATGGTCTCCAATGGAAATAGCCCCAGCACTGCCTTGTAAATCTCCATGGTAACCTGTTATGTTTATTATATAGTTGTAATGTGGGGACAAAATACATGCACTGTATTGCTGGCTAAGAGTACATAAAAATTAAATGACCTTCATATACTTGGGCAAGGAAAATATCCTGGATAGTTTCTTAACCAGCTTTTCTGCCTAACCAGCTTCTTTCATGGACTTGTAGAGAGACAATCCCAGGTTCTGTTGGCGTCTCTTTCTAGTTATTGTGTATTCCTTTGCTTTGTTTGCTCTCGAACTACATTACCATAGACTTTCATTTGCTGCTTTTCTGACAACCAGACCAGTTTCCTTCATTCAATGCCTAAACTCTGCTGGGTAAATTTATTGGTTTAAGTGGGTTATTTTGTACTAATATATTTAAATAAATCAAACAGAGAACCTTTTAGACATATATGATCCCAAATAGCAAATTTAGTTTAAAAAAAAAGGTAGGATATGCCCTTGGCATGCTTCGTTTTGTTGTAGCAGTTACCGAGTAACCTAACTGATGATACTTAAGGGGACCATTAGAAGTTGTTCAACACAGCCTGGGGAAATTGTGCTGTTTACTGTTCAGATTTCTTTTTGGCTCCATAGAATCTCATCCCAAACCATTATATTCAGAGTATTTTCCAAATAGGGGATATTACCACATTGTTAATTATGGACCTTATTGTTAAAGGACCTTTTCAATAAATCAGGATGAGTTGTCATCTGCTGCCAAGAATCTAGTAAATAAAAATCTTCGATGGATGTCACAGCAAGGAGTTAATTTCAACACCTATCCCAGAGCAATAAAGAGGTGTTGCAAAACTACCAATCTTACATTGAACTCAATTTCCATTGAAGACCATGAAACTGGACATTAAAAATAGTCAGTGTGTTAAACAGGCAGGGAGCAAAACCGAAGGTCTGATTTGCTAGCACTATTTTTCTGCCCAACAGGAAGAGGTGACATTTCACCTTTTAGGTAAGTGACCATGAGCAATCTTACTGTAATCTTCTCCTTTCTCTGTTACAATTTTGATACTAAAGTGGTGGTATGATTAATCCTGGATTCAGGGCTGATACTTGGCCCCATCCATAATTCTGATTTCCTAAATACAGTAAAGCAGATGGCCTTTTTATATAAAACCACAAATTCAAAGCACATTCTGTAACTGACAAGAAGTCTTTAATAGCTGATTTAGCAGAGAAGTTTCCAATACAAATACTGCTCTGTTACGAACAATTTGTCTGTGACAGCTTTAATATTTCAAATGGAGTCTGAAAAGTCATAACATCAATTTAATTTTTAAAGGCATCTTTGATCTTTAGTCATCTTGACTGAGGAGAAAATGGGTTTATTCCTGCACTGCTCTTTATCTTTTCACGTTTTTGAATTTTCAAGACATTTGACTAGCTGGGGATTTTTTTTTTATTTTGAAACACAACAGAAACCAAATCCAGTAAATGTTTGTGAGTAACCTTACTTAAAAACTATCGAATGCACATCAGTTTCCTTTCCAATATTTTAACGTGCATATTAACTGACACAGGCATTTGATCTGGGTGCACCGAGTATTGAGCAGTTTTATTGTAGAAGTCATTCACCTACAGAGTGAATTTCACATTTAGTAATCCCACCCTTTGTTTTATATCCTGCCTAACACCCTGCCTATTTTGCATTTCATGTTTTTCAATAGAAACAGAAATAAAAGAGTGCGACAACAATTATTTATTGCTTGGCTATAATGGTTGAAATTATCTCCATGGGCTGATGATCATTGTAGCACAAGATGACTTTTTATTCCATTCAGTCAGATAATCAGAATGAGTTGTAGTCTGCTGTTGTGTTCCTTCAGCCCAATTTCCTTCATGTGAAGTTAATAGTTCTTTAAGAGATCAACTAGACAGAACACTTCCATCTTGAGTCAATACTAGATTAGTAATCCAGAGGCCTAGACTGACATTTCAATGACAGGAGTCATTGTAATGTAATGAGTCTCAAGAGTGACAGGAGTCCCAAATGTGGTAGCAGGGAATTTAAATACCACATCAATGATAGAGATTATCAAGCAGTCAGATTGTTGTAAAAACATCTGATTCATTAATTTTCTTCAATTTCCCAATTTGTCCAAAG
>JARFYF010000022.1:18548745-18565548 GCA_030265395.1 Rhina ancylostomus | reverse complement strand
TTAAATATATATGTATGCTTTGCATAGTCATGGCACTTATGAGCATGGAATAGCAGTAATGTTTTAGTGGTTGTGGTTATGGGATTACAGATCCTACACACAAAATAATTCCTCCTTCCACCTGTTTCCCAATGGAATTTGTCCTTAAGTACGGAACATCACAATATAGGTTTTTCATTTAAAAGGAATAAGTATGTAAACATATATGGATTAAGTTTAGCATGTTTTGCCTGTGAAGAGTTATGCTATTTGTGCTGAGAGAATTTTTGAACTGGTGTTTGGACGTTTACAGAATTTTTGTTTAGTATGCTCTGTGTCAGAATCAGCCTCATCCTATTGCAACACTACTCGCTTCTTCGTAAAATAAAACCTCCTGTGTGGCAATATACTGAAATATTTAACTCACAAGAATGTTGGGAGAACTGTTAACTGGAGTTTAATGAATCCTCACAAATAGGAGGAATGAAAATGCCATAGAGAAGTATGAAAAGGCTGTGTAAAATGTTGTTGGACTGCTATCTAATGACAACATTTGTTGCTCAAAATCAAAAGTATTCCAATTCCCAGCCTTTCAACCTCACCCTCTTTATTGAAAGCTAAAAGTATAAACCTTAAAAACCCAAGTTGATTCAGTGGAAAGGATGAAAAGAATTTTCTGAACTGCTTTATTGTAAAGAATATTTTCCAAGGAAAGCAATTACAAACCACTCTGACTTCAGGATAACTTTTTGCCCTATCAATAAATGAAGTGGACAGACGTCTTATTTCCCTAATCACATACTCACAAACTCTGCTGATTGGTTAAACTATTACACTCAATCAAATTGATAACTTAAAAGAGGAATATTTTAGTTTTTCTGTCTGTAACTATTTGGGCTTAAATTTATTTCCATGATCCCACTGCTGGTGGAAGGGGGACAGAATCATGCTCCAAGACCTATTGTTATGTTCTCTCCAAAGTCAATTTCACTTAAAATACCAATTTAAGTGAACAACTCCTGTATGTAACTTCTGTAAGCAACAATGTAAGTAGGAACAACTTCTGGAGGTTGTCATAAAACTTAACTGGACCATTAATACCTTTAAGGAAAACTGCCATTCTTACCCTTTCCAGTTTTGATATGAGTGCAGGTCCATACCAAAATTTTAATACTAAACTTCCATTTTAAACTATTTTAGTAACTTACTCAGTTTTAATAAAAGAATTGCAGTTTTTGTAAGGATTTTAAATATTTAAGACTGCCATTGAATTTTCACAGGATTTTAGGACAGGCAGTGAATAATTTTTGTTTAAGGTAGAAAGTTAGATGATATCTGAGATTTTAAACAGCTTTCCAGCATTTGGCAAGCTCTGGACCTACAATTTATGGAGAAGACTGAGGTATCAATAGTAGCAAGTCAGGGATGAGATTCCAATGCAGCAAAGTACAGGTCTAAAGAACATAAGAAACAGGAGTAAAAGAGCTAACCAGCCCTTGGAACCTGCCGTTCAGTAACATCATGGCTGATCCAATCTTGACCTCAGCTCCACTTTCCCTTCTCCATTTCCCTCCATTCTCTGTTCTCTCTATTCCCCTTGACTCCCTTGGAGTCAGTTCATTTCTACCTGGAATATATTTCAATAACTCTTCCTCCACAGCTTTCTGAGGTAAAGAATTCCAAAGATTTGTGACCTTCTGAGAGAAATTCCTTCCCATCATGGGTATCCCCTTGTTCTGAAGCTATGCGTCCCAGTTCTAGAAATCGTCAAAAAGGGAAACACCGTCTTAGCATCCACCCTGTCAGTCCCCCTCAGATGCTAACATATTTCAATCAGTTCACGTCTCATTTTTCTAACCTGCTCAGCCACTCTTCATTAGCCAACTCTTCATTAGCCAATTCCTTCATCCTAGGAGTCAACTTAGTGAACCACCTCTACATTGCCTCCAATGCTTCCTTAAACATGAAAACTCAAACTGTATATACTCCAGGTCCAGTCTCACTAACTCCTTGAAAGTTGCATCAAAATTTTCCTACTCTGTACTGCTTACCCTTTGCAATTATGGGCATTGTTCCAATAACCTTCCTAATTACCTACATGCTCGCCTTTTGTGTTTCATGGATTGCCTTGTACTACAACATTTTAGTCTCTATGTTCAATTAATTGTTTTGCCATTCTTCTTTCAAAAGTGGATAACCTCACGTTTTTCAATATTATATTCTGTTCTGCCCATGCAACCTGGCTATATCCCTTTGAAGGCTCTTTGTGTAGTCCTCACAATTTGCTAATCCACGCATTGTTTGTTTTATCAGCAAATTTGGCAACCGTATACTGAGTCAGTTCATCTAAGTCATCAACATAGGTCATAAATAGTTGATGCAGCACTGACCCCCTGCTTACTGATTGCCAATTCCAAAATGATCACTTTATCCTAAATCTCTGTTTTCTGTTGGAGCTTACTCCATTATCCATTTCAGTTTATTATTCCCAACACCGAGCACACCTGTGCAATAACTTTTTATTTGGCATCTTATTAAATGCCTTCTAGAAACCCAAATATTCTGCATCTACTGATTTCCCCTAAAGGTCAATAGTGAACTTTTCCTAATGGTCCACAACTAACAGATTGAAAATATTAAGGTTGTATCATCTAGTGATAACAGCTGTGTGCTTCCAAGGGAGATGTTGGTTTTCTAATTTCTGTACTGCTTTCAATAGCTCTTTCTGATGACTTTATTCCATAATCAGTTGTAGGTTTCAAGTGTTTTAATAAAGTGGGCATTTGCATTCCTTTTAAGGTTCATTTGATCAGTACAGTGAGAATGTTCTGTATCGAAAGATGAGATATTGATATATTTTTGACCATTACAATTAGCTTTTGTCATGTCTTAGGTGCTGAAGTCAAGTATTTCAGTTTTTTTTAAATAATCAACAAATATTAATATCCAAGTTACTATTGAGAGACTAAGTATAGGAGAGAGGTAATTCCAATTCCAAACTGAAGTGAGTTTCTTTGGCCAATCTGTTGACCCTTAAAATAAAGGGAGGAAAGAATAGTGATTTCTACAATGCTGTAGTTTTTCTATGTGCCAGTGCTGAGGCTCAATTTAGATGACCAGATGTGGTTTAAATGTGAGACTGAAAGGATCCGAATATAACATACTTCATTAGTGATTTATTTATAAGAAAATTCAGAAATGTAAAATTACAGGATCCCAATATGTGGAGAAAATTTGACTGGAAAACCCTGTACTAACTATTGCAGCCCACCAGAAGTGAGGAAGAACATCTAACATTCGGAAAAAAAATGCACGCATTCTGTCTACACTTTCCCATTGCAAAATCTGGCATTGGAGAAGAATCTAAAATCATGATTTGAATTGTAATGTTGCTTTGATTGAAATTAAATGAAAATCCAAAGAAAATTTAGATTCCACATTTTCAAAACTAAATTGTGCAGTCTGAACCCAGATGACAGACCCACACGTATTTAGGTCCTGCCAGTTTTCCTCACTTACGGAAATGCAATCTGTACACTCATTTCTTCTTAAATGTTCATTTTTTTCATAACTTTGAATAAAGTAAAATGTTATGTTACTACTAAATTAATATTTATTGTTTAATATTTACAGAGGGCTTTATTGTGTTTGTAAGTGACATTTTAATTGTACAATTATCTCATGCTTTCATTACGCTGTCTTGTGTGCAGTGACAAGGTAATTGATCGATATTTTATATCCATGATTGTGGCTCATTGAATTGAAGGAGTCTTCTTTTAAAAGGGTGTTGTATTTATTTAAAACATGTTTGGTAAACCTGTTGTTCGTAAATATACAAAGCCATATATTGAATCAACAGATGAATTTCCTTGGCCCTCATGATAAAATTGCTGTTCTCATGTACCATGCAGCTCTCCTCTATGTTTTAAACCTGTGATTCAATATGTACTTTTTCCAACAGGAACACTAGAAACTACTGTGAGATTTCCCTTTTATTGTAGGAAAATGCATTAATGTGATTTAATGACACACCTTGTAGTCCAAACATGATGCTGCCAAACAGAAACTTTTTAAAAAATGTTTTAAAATGCTATGTAAATAAATAAGAATAAAAATTATGAGCATTAGGTGTATTATTATTTGCATATATAAGGGAAAATATCTTTGTGGGTTCCACATTTTTAAGATACTAATTTTCAAAGGAGGTCTGTGAGAGTCTTTTACAGTTTTAGGCATTAACAATCCTTTTAATGTACCATTCTTCAGCTTTCTGTTAATGAAAGGACTAGTAGTTGTGTATGCAAACTCAGGTGCAAAACAAGAGTACTTAGGATAATAGGTTTGGAAGGGAGTGGATTTTTGGTACAACATGCTCCTGTGCTAGTTTCTTCTAAATGTGCCAAAATGAACCTTTACGATGCAAACTAATGGATGCACCCAACATTTAGCGGTAGGAAAGATCTCATTCTGTGCTCCCACCCACTATTAGCTATCAGATGAGGTTGTCTGCCCGTGAGAAAATAGGAGCCACTACAAAACCACAAGCTTGGAGCAAGATCAGATCAGACTTGCATCGCAGGGCTTAGCAGATCAGTTCTGGGTGGCAATAGTCCTGATTACCATTTGTCAGTTTATTCCTATAGTTTGCCAGGAATGGCATCACATTCATATTAGGGGCAAAGAACCGGGTAGCCATGGAGGAAGTCATAATATCCATAATTGTATCATCTGATGCCAGTTTATTTTCACACCTAAGAGATATCCACAATGTTAATAATACTGCAACAAAAATAGAAACGCTGGAAGAACATCTGTGGGAAGAAAAACAAGCTAATGTTTCAGGTCAGGGGCCCTTCCTCAGAGCTGGGGCATAAACATGGTTCCACTGTTCCCCATGAGTATGATTTCCCAGTTTGTGAGGGATCAGGGATAAAAGCTGAAACGTGCCTGGAACGGGAGAGGGAGGGAGGTCTTTAATGAATACTTTGCTTCAGTGTTCACCAGTGAGGGAGACCTTGAGGGTTGTGAGTATGGCGTACAATAGGCTGATACACTAGGCCATGTTGACGTGAAGAAAGATGTTCTGGAACGTTTGAAAAACATTAGGAATAGATACATCAGCGGGGCCAGATGGGATATGTCCAAGGCTATTATGGGAAGCAAGGGAAGAGATTGCTGCACCTTTGGTGATGATGTTTGTGTCCTCACTGGCCACAGAAGTAGTGCCAGGTGATTGGAGGGTGGCAAATGTGGTTCCTTTGTTCAAGAAAGGGAGTAGGGACAACCCTGGGAATTACAGGCCAGTGAGTCTTACTTCAGTGACGGGCAAATTACTGGAGAAGATTCTTAGGGGATTTATGGGTATTTGGAGAAATGGAGGCTGATTAGGGACAGTCAGCATGGCTTTGTGAGGGGCAGGTCATGCCTCACATGCCTCATTGAAATCTTTGAGGATGTGCCAAAGCACATTGATGAAGGTAGAGCAGTGAATGTGGTGTACATGGATTCTAGTAAGGCGTTTGATAACTTTCCTCATGGAAGGTTTATTCAGAAAGTCAGGAGGCATGGGATCCAGGGAAACTTGGCTGTGTGGATTCAGAATTGGCTCACCCACAGAAGACAGAGGGTGGTTGTAGATGGAGCGTATTCTGCCTGGAGGTCAGTGAGCCGTGGTAGGGACATTTAAGAGACTCTTAGATAAGCACAATAATGATAGAAAAATGGATAGAATAATGATAGAATAATGATAGAAATAATGTTAGAAAAATTAGAGCAGGATAAAATGTCGGCATGACATCATGGGCTGAAGGGCCTGTACTATGCTGTAATGTTCTATGTTCTATGTTAAAACTTAAATGCCCATGTTGTAACTCACACCGTCCTGTTCATTCACGCAGAGCTTCTGCATTCACTGATCTTCATTGGTTCCCAGTGAATTAATGTCCCTGTTTTAAGAATCTCACACTCATTTTCAAAGCCCTCTATTGTTTTGCCCCAGCCCATCTCTTTAATCTCCTCAAACCCAGTGGCAAATATAATGACATTTAAAAGGCATTTGGACAGGTACTTGGACAGGAAAGGCATTTAGGGATATGGGCCTAATGCGGGCAAACAGGATTAGCACAGAGAGGAATCAGGGTCAGCACTGATGATGCGGGCCAAAAGGCCAGTTTCTGTACTGTACATTTCTATGACTCTGTGATAAGTGTTAAGATCCTTGTGTCCTCAAATTCTCTAATTTCTGACAAGTGCTCCCAACTTCAAATGCCCTGCCTTGAGCTGCCAAAGCTCTGATCTCTAAAATTCTCAGTCTATATCTTTCCACTTCTCTCTGTCACTCTTTCCTCTTCCCATCTAGATACTCCTTAACTTGTATATCTTAGACTAAGCTTTTATCTACTTATGTGGCTCAGTGTCACATTATATTTGATAATGGTCTAAAGGGACTTCTTAATAGCTCATATGGAGTACAAGTTACTTTAATTATTGTTGGCTGAACAATTCATCTGAGAGTTGGCATTCTTACAATGCACTATTCCTTTAATACTGCACTGGACAGCTAGCATTTATTATGTATTTAAGTTTCTGGGCTGTGTACTCATGTCTCTGGATTGAGATTTGAATCCACAAACTTTGGACTCTGAACTAAGGATGTAAGCTTGGTTTTGATTGAATCAGTTGCCTTGTTCAGTTTGCATTCTTCTTGCAAAAGTACATGTTGCCAACAATCAGCCATAAAGAACATTGCACAGGGAGCTGTAACAACCATCAAACCCTTAAACAAGCAGAATTCAGAAGCTCTTCGGCCCTCCAGTAGACACACTGATGAGCTAGTGAGAGATGGGCAAGCTAAAGGAGAGTAGTTAGCTGCAGAGTGCTAATGGCTTGGATCCCCTGCAGCAGCAAAAGAATTGACCTCAGGTTCATCGGCAGACACAATAGAGAGTGGGATTAGAACTTGCACCAGCTAAACCAAAAAATTGTCAGTTAGATAATGTGTCCATGATTCAGTATGCTGGAGCTTGTGACACCTCATACTTTAATTAAGTGAAGGAATGACTTATCTCTGAGAGACCCAAGGATTTATTGCATAGTGCCTGACGTAGGATTATTGAGAGAGCGTCTCATGGTCTAATATGAAAGCCGTGATTGATCTTTCTCCATGAAATGACTTGGTATGTCTTGAGGTCGCAAAAGGTGGAATATAAATGTAAGCTCCTTCTTTCTTTCTTTATTGAAAACAGTTGTGGATCATTTCCTGCTATTTTTCTCCAGTTACTGGCAGTGGGTTTCCCCTCCTCTGCTTTCTGACCAATCTCTGCACAATCAGGACTTCTAACAATTCAGCTTCACTGGGCAAACTATCAGAGTTGCTCAGTTATGCAACAAGTACCAGACAATTGTTACATTCAAAACTTTATACGCCATGCTGCAGGGACTCTCTGCCAAGTTACTCAGGACAGAACTTTAACATGCTAAATGTTTACTCAGTGAAAAAACAGGTGGATTCTGAGCCTTGTCATACAAGTTCTGTGCTATGGAGGTAGGATCACACAGGGGTATCAGAACTAGAGCCATACTATTTTGGTGAATACCAATCAATACAAGTGTTAATGATTATTGATGTACAAGAGCATCATTGGAGTTTCCTGATTTCACATGCAAGGTCTTAAAATGGGATGGCACACCAGCCTCACATACACAGATTGATGCCCTTTACTGAGAGAGATCACAAATAGACTTTAGCGTAATATATTTCTATCAATATATATATTTTCTATCTGTGACTTTTAGAATCCTGATATTTGTTGAAATTTCACTGTTTGCTCTTATGGCTTGTTAGAATCCATATGGAAGGATATAACCTGGGAATCCAGCTGATTGAAGCCACAGTCATCTCCTTAATGCAGTGGAGCACTACAGATTCGCATATGTGATTAAAATGACTCAAGAATACCTGGAAAGACTCACTGCCATCAACCTTCAAAACTGCAGCCAATTTGTCAGTTACTGACTTGACTACAGTCCTTGAGAAGGTCAATATAAGTCTATGATTAGTATCTCTCTGAAAGCTTCAGGAGAGAAAACAACAAGCTTGTATGTTGCCTCATAAAAAAATCAAGATAGGATTTCTAAAGTCTATAAATATTTGGCAACTATCACTATGCCAGAAATAAGTATCTCATTTTAAGCCAGTTCTTAGTTCCACTACATTAACCTTTTCCATAACCCACTTTTAATACCACAGAGCAAAGAAGATCGTAACATGAAAATACATCTGCATAATTTTAAATTACTCCATTAGCACATCATAAATGGCTTAAAGAAAAGAAGACTTAGATTCTTTTATAACCTCCACAAGATCCTACCAAATGGATTCCAGCAAAGAAATACCACAGTGATTCTGTGCACAGCAAGCTCCCACAAACAACAGTGAAAATGTCCAAGTGGTCTGTCTTAGCAGTGACTGAGGGATAAATATTGGCTAAAAACATTGAAGAGGATTCCCTGTTCTCCTTCAGACCACTTACATTCATCTGAAAAAGCAGAAATCATGATCTAACATTTTGCCTGACATTTCCTCACTTGATAGCAATTTAGAATGGCCTCTGAAGCTACTGCAATTGGAAATATCAGCAGTTTCACCCGCATGTGATTACAGAAGATCCAAGCTTGTGAGGCGTGTTACACCAATGATTTCTCAGTGGTGTTTCATCACTGGATTTGCATGAATCTCCAAGCATTAACAGAAGAGAATTTACTCTGAGGTCCTCCTCAAGGACCTGACACAGACTCTGAGTGCCTATTCATTTCAATGGAGATTTTATAGCTGTGAGGAATGTTTTAAATTACTTCTTTATTTTTTGTTTCTGCACTAATATTTTAATCATATAAGAGATTTAAAGGTTTTTCAGCTTTTGCTTCATTTTTAACATTCTTAAAATGTTCTTAATGGTTTCTTATGAGTTTTCAAATACTTCTGAATGTCAGGGCTAATTAGAAGCATTGAAAACCTCAATAGCTTTGACAGACAGCAAAGTTCGTCATGCTTTTTCCATTTGCCAAAGGTTTCCAAAGGAGTGTTGTGTGTGAGGCTTGTTCTAGTCTGCCCACATGACCAGACTATGTCACGCAAGACTTTCGTGATGCTTAGACCCTCGTTGATCAGATCCACGTTACTCCAGCCAGCTTGTTCTTTTCCAATAAATGCATGGGGTACATTCAAAAAACTGCATATGTTAGCAGTTTGTGGGCAGTGGGAGCTAAAGGTTATAATCTGACTCAAGCCCAACCCACTCGTGGCCAATCAGAATCAAGTTCAAAACAAAGTACTTATCTTACTTTCCTTACGTGGTCCAAACCAAAGATATTTGTGCAATATTACATGTCGGCACTGCCATTATATCAGATATGACATTTGCATCTGAAAATAGTTCTCCAAGCCAAGGTGAGACTATAAGATCATAAGAAGTAGGAACAGGAGTAATCCATTCAGCCCCTCAAGCCTGCTCCACCATTCAATAGGGTCATGGCTGATCTCACATTCCTCAAATCCACTTTCTTGCCCTTTTCCATAACCATTGATTGCCTTGCAGATTAGAAATTTATCTGTCGCAACCTAAAATGTATCCAAATCTCTGCCTCCACAGGTCTCTGTAGCAAAGAGTTCACATCGCTCTAGAAAAAGAAATTTGTCCTCACTTCAGTTTTAAATGTGTACCTGTCTCCCATGATAGGAAACATCTTCTTAGAATATATCCTGTCCAGAACCTAAGAATCTTGTGTGTTTCAGTAATATCAGCTTTCATTGTTCTAAACACTAAGGAGTTCCAATCTGTTTGAACCATTCTCCCTTCATACCCAGAGTCATCCGAGGGAACCATCTCTGAACTACTTCAGTGAAATGATATATTTTCTTGAGTTAGTGGACCAAAATTGTTCATAGTACTCTAGACATGGTTTTATTAATGACTTATATAATAGTAATAAGATATCCCTGCATTCACACTCCAACCCCCTTGAAATAAGAGTCAACATTTCATTAGCTGCTGCACTTCTATGTTGGTTTTCTATATATCGTGCACTAGGAGCCTAAATCCCTTGGCACTCCAGCATTCTGCAATTGCTCTCCATTTATATGCCATTTGCCAAACTTTTGCCCACTCAGTTAACTATTAATATCTCCCTGTAGACTGTTTGTCCCCTCCTTGCGACTGTCTTCCTACCAATTTTTGTCTCATCCATAAGTTTGGCTGCTATATTTACACTTCCTTCCTCCATGTCATTAATATATAATATAACCAGTTGCAGTCACAACATTGTGTCATGGGTTGCCAACCTAATAATGACCCCCTTATCTCAGTAGTCACTCCTTATGAGGATCTTTGGATGCAAGTCATCCAGCCCAGGGAGCTTATCAGCTTCAGTCCTATTAGTTTGTATAACGATTTCCCTAACCTTATGGAAACCAATGTTCACTTAGACCCCTGTTCCTTTTTATACTGATTGGTTTGAACTCATAATCCTCTAGTTCAAGAAATGAGAATGCTATCAATGGATCCACAGCTGATAACTATGGGAACTCTTCAATGAAACTCCAGAAGCCAAATAACCACAAATTGTACTCAAAGTAAATTCTCAGGAAGAAATAACTTCTTCTATGTCCATGTTGGGGATACTGATCCTGCAGTTATCATTATTGTTAACCCAACCACTAAGCTCAGGGTAAAATTTGTAAACTGCATTTACATGTGGCAGGGCAGGCTGCAACTGTGCAAATCTGTAGATATAATATGGCTGCTGGCCTCCAGAAGGCAAATGAGAAAACATGTTGAAATACTGCAGTTGTTACCAGAAATGGGTCATCAAGCACCAGCCTAACCAGGGACTTCCCTTAAATATTCCTTGTGAAAGTTGCTTCTGTCTGCTTTCACAAAGATTTATTAGGCAGGCTTAAGAACTGATGAATCAGGCACCAAAACAATCCAATTTCCCAAATGGGCGATAAATCACCATGTCTAAGAATACCCATATAATATTTTAATTGGCCTGTGCTTACTTAAGTCAGGCACTTGGGAGGCTTAAAAGCACCCTCAACAAAATAGCGACAATTTCCCCAGCCATGTAGGGGCCAATGCTCATGTACTTACAGGACAATTCAATTACGTTCATCCGAGGTGTCAAACTGGAATGTTGTGGTCCATTTTATCCCCTAACAACAGGTGAAACAAGGTATAATTCCTGCTCCTTCTAGTTACAATTAATAACTCGAGTCGTGCTTTGTTTTAACACAACCAAGTCAGCCAGTTTGCAGCTGAGAAAATAAGATCCCAAAACTGTTAATTTATTCCCAATCAACTGTGGCTTCAAACAACAGGCCAGATACATACAGAGGGCTCCTGTTGGTATGTGAATGAGATCGAAGAAATATTATTGTTAAACATTGAGCTTTTACATCAATGAAACAAAAAGCAGAACTGATCACTGGTTGCAAATAGCTACCATCTTGCTGAAACCTCTTCTGAGCGAAATGCTGGGTTGTGTAGGAATTGCGGTAAGCCAGTGCCTCCAATGTTCCATTTGGATCATATAAATTTATTATTAAGATTAACTTTCTTTTGTGGTGTGGGTGTATGGTAAACAGCTTCAGACTGTCTACAGTCTCCACACATTCAGCGGGATTCCCTTGGCCAGGACTGGAGCTTAGAAACTTGGAACACATTAAAACGCAGCCAACAGAGGAAATCTCCCAGCGCCAGAGTTTTCTTTTGCTGATACACTCCAGAGAAAATCATCCTGGACATATCAAACTTTAGTCTCTCAGAATGAACTCTCATCCCTGCAGCCTTTCTCTACACTGTGGCTTAACTATTTAAAGTTCTGCATAAATACAGGTTATATTAATGTCAGGCGAATCTTGAAAAATGTTCTCATGCCTTCATCTTTTCATAACATCCCTGTTGTGTGCTGTTTTAGAATCAGATATTTCTATTTATATGGGGCCAAAATTATTAATTCCAGTAAAGCAATTTTTAAAAATTCTTCCTTATTTTTCTATCCAAACATATAAATAAAGAATGTAATGTTTTGCTGAGTAGAACCAGATGGCTCCACATATTTACCAGATAATTTATTTGCATTGGATCAGTTTAGTGAATGGGGCCCAGTTTGACCACAACAGAGCTGGTGCTGGTCCAGTTTCTACCAGCGGTGTGTGCCCTTCATCCTTCAGGCAAGAACAACAGAAATGGAATGTTCATTATTGCCAAAAGCTATAGCATTAGGGGGAATTTATAGTGGCGTGGCAATATTTACATGTAGGATATCATTTTATCCAGCTGTCATCATTAAATGAACTTTATGTGCCACCAATAATGATTAGCCACTGGATAAAGCAAAGATTTAAATAGATTCCTGCGATTAGTAGTGTAAGTCCACAGTAAAATAAAAGGTTTCTTATCATCAGATTCAAAGTGGAAGTTTGTATTTGCCTAGTGTGCAGCAACTACTCACTTCATCACAACAGATGTGTTTCAGAAGGGTATAATGTAAATCTCCTACCGAGTTTCACCTTCATTTGTACTTTTCACTTACAATTTTATCTGAGTCTGCACATTAAAATCATGCTGATGGCCTGCAATAAGAAAAGTTTTCTTTCAATTGGCATTTACTTTTTAAAACAACCTCATCATTAGATGTTTCATTTGGGTGGATTTGCTCTAGGAAAGAAACAAAACAAAGATCATTTTTTCTGCACACTCTGCCAGCGGCCTTCCAACAAACATGGGATAAAATGAAACATGGGTTTCATCATTAGGCTTTAGTTGTCCCCATTTCTGCCTTAACCTTTAGTTTCAAAAGTAAACACTTTAAACATATTAAAGCCAGAAAATAGTATATTGTCCATCCTGTAGATAAACACAGGAACACGTGCAGAAACCAGGGAATATATATTTACTAGATTAGTATTGAATTTGAAGAAGAAAAATTCTTCGTTGCTTTAAAAATATTCTGTATTCCAATGTTTGTTTCTGGAATATTACCCCTTCTTGAGATATAGAAATTTGCTCTAGTCAGCCTGATATCCAGAAATTCAATTGCAGTGCTGTTCTCATTAGCATTATGCAGTTGATAATCATTTTCCTTCCTGGACGTGAGTCAGCCTTGTGCCTTGACTTGATTTCTATGTCAGGACTTACATGATAATTTCATGCTTTACATAACACTCCTTTTGGCTCACAGTATCCTGCTACAATGCTTGTCGAACACACCCTTTCGACTGCACTAGAATTTATAGGCCTGGATTTCCCAGGACTGACAGCGAGGAATGAGTGGCCTTCATGAAGCCAACCAAAGAGGCCTGTGAAACTACCACATGAAAGCTGAGAAAAAAGTCTCTAAATGTGGGGCCAGATGAATGTGAGTGTTCCTCCTGGGTACACTTCAGTGTTAAAGGCCATTACACAAATCCAGTCAACCTCTCTCTCAGTCACTTGCCTTGTCTTTCTCCCAAGATCTCTCTCTCTCCTGAAGTTTGACTCACTCTCTATACTAGTTCAACAGCCCCCACTGCCTACCACTCCACTCTCCTAGAGCATAACTGGTGAAATTGAAATCCTCCTTGCAAACACTCAGAGAAATCCCAGCAGACATCATCACCTTGTCAGTCTTTTGTAAATGAAGCCTGAGGTTGAATATTGGTTGGTGCAGGGATCATTCCTTGTGGCCTGTAGTTTTATTATAGTTTCTGAGCAATAACTGCCAAGAAGGTGTTAGGCTTCCAAGACAGCCTCCTGTAGATTCATGGTGCTATTTAAACTGTGGGATGGGCAGAGTGTGTTAGCTATGTCTATTTACTCTGGAAGGCACTAGCACTTTTCTGTTGACAAACCCCTTTAATGTCTGTTGGTTGAGGAGACAGGTTTTTAAATGTAGACACAAGCATCATAAAGTCAGTCAGCCAATTCCAGTTTGCAAGGGAGGAAGGCAGCCCAAAGGCATGTCTGTCAGCCACTCATGTCATTTTTTATATCAGTGATGCCTCATAACAACATAGTGAGTGACAAAAAGAACTCCACGTCAAGTTGGTACCCTGACACCTGGGCATTCTCACACTGTGCTTCAACTCCAGGAGTTTTATTCCTTTTTAACTTTGATGCAAATTGACCCACTAATTGCCAATAGCTCCCAACAAAATAAAAGAATGCTGTGTAATAGTTTGAGAAGCTGTTCAATTTCAATTTTTGGGTCTGCTCAGAGAACTTTTTCAGTTATTATCATTGCTTGGCAAAGTCAGGCATGTTCAGTTACTTAAGTAAGTATTTTAGGAAGATGTATCTATAATAAATTGCAACTATATCAGTTTTGTCAGTAATAATATTTGCAAATTCACTAATTGCCATCCATTTCTGTACTATTCTGGGTGGGATTATCCATACCACAGCACTGAAAGGCTTGTTCTGTTATGTATCCAGAGACAGTTATGATTGAGCATTAGTCTATGCACAATATGTCCACTTTGAAAGATTCATAAAGAAAAATGCATGCTTCACATTATAAAATATGCTGGGCTGGATTGCGCTTGACCCTGCCTGTACCTCGAGTTCCTACCCCCTCCCCTCAGCAAACCTGAGGCATGGGGTCAAGTCAAGCAATTTTGTAACCATGCAGCTCTTCACTGTCATGCTGCCTAGGCCTCAGAGGACAGATCGTGAGGCCCCATGTAACATAATTAAGTATTTTTTTAATTACTCCTTCAAATTAATAAATTAAAAATAATAGATGTAGTTAATAATGCATATAATTGATGAACATACATGTTGAAAATACACAAAAAACCCACTTACTTTCATTACTTTTTCTATCCAGCATGGCAACCCCATTCAAATGAATGGGGTGGTACTAAATACTTCAGCCACTACTGGTATAAAGCTGATGCCACTCATCTCAGGATGATCCAGAACTATCCCTGCGTTCATGGAAGTGTGGACCTGTGAGCGGGAACTTGTTGACGGTAATCTGCTAAACCACTGTTAAAGAGTGAGTATACTTCGGGTCGTTTTGGGCTACATGCATAGGTTTTGGTGTTTCAACCTGTCTTTTTTGTTCAGTTAAAACCAAACACTTCCAAGTCCTACTGGTAACACAGAATGTGCCAATCCACAGTTGAGAATCATGCTCCAGGGAAAAATTACATCAACACTAAATGCACCCTGGCTCTTTTTATGAAGACTCATGTTCTATGGTTGAGAACAATTGGACAAAATCTACAAGAACTAAAACACAAGTGTGTGAGATTGATGAATTATAACCATCTGAGCTGGTGTCCTGGACTATGTTTTCTCCAGGGATCTATTATCCAGCAGATATACAGCCTGGATTGTCTCATCTGGTTGAGCTGTTATTTTGCAAAGGCTGCTACAGATGGGAGGTCTAAATACATAATTCAAAATTTAAAACACTATTTCATGATTTTATGCATATGAATAAATATTTTTCTGAAGAAATGAATATAAAACCTCAATATGAATGCATTTTGAAATATAATTCCTAATTGTTGCCATTATTTCTCAAGGCCAACAAACAAGATTGGCAGGCACACTTGTCTTGAGTATTCTTGCACTGAGCAGGTTTTTCTTCTCGGCACATGTACAATAAATGCAAATGTTTTGTACATTTGTGAATGTTATGCAGCTTAGTCACTGCATTTATTTTATGATGAAAATAATTGGTTTGCTCTCGAATGATCCTTCAATTGCATTCATTTTACATGTGCTTTGGTGTGCACACAGCACAATTCATCCAGGTAAACATTTTTGATTAAATTGTCCAACTTTACAAAATAGCTATTGTCGATATCTCTGTTGGAGTTCATTAATTTGCTGGATTCAAGCACATGATTCACTGAGTCACAATTCTCACTTAACTGTTGAGGAAGGCAATCAAAAGCATAAAGATCAATTTCTCTTAAGAAATGACCAACAACCTCAAAAGAAAAAAAAATCTAAGGAAATGGAAAGAAAAGTCATTTGAAATGATCTATACAGAGCATTAGAGGAGCACACACATTCCTATTAGAAAATGGTGCTTGGAGTGGAGAACTTCAACATAAAGTGGTTAGCACTGCTGTTTCACAGCTCTCTAGCCACCCAGGTTCAATCCTGACCTCAGGTGCACATTCTCCCTGTGACCGCGTGAGCTTCCCTGGGTGCTCCAGTTTTCTCCCACATGCCAAAGGAGTGATGGTGGGTGGGTTAAATAGCTACTGTGAATTGTCTGTGGTGGTAGAGAGAATTAGGAGAGGGTTCATGGTCCTTTCAGGGAGAGCCATATCAGGGAATTAAATGGAGGAATAGGACTGATAGGATGGTTCTGATTCTATCTTAATGACCTCCAATGCTGTAAAAAAAAAGATGAAAATATGAGAGAAAATAACTTGCAATTATTTTGAGGACTTCTGTAATGACGTTTTAAAATATCCTTCATACCTGCCTTACTAAACAAGTAAATTGAGTAAAAATTTTACATCAAACTTATGTAATTTATTTATTTTGTTATTGGTAGCTATCCAGCTCATTTACAGATCCATTTTGCACCTAGGCCAGGTGTAAATGATCCTGACACATTCAAGCAGATCTCCCACCCCAACATCAATACTTATGTGGGTGCATACCTGGGGATTCCTGCAGAAGTCCTAGTTTCCATCTCCAGCCTGGGTCTAAGCTGGCCGCAGCATTGCAGCAAATGTCCTTTTGTTGTTCCAGGCAGCACTAACTTGTGTGCAGGCTTCTCATGTCTCAGGCACAAGCACAGGAGTATTCGTTA
>JARFYF010000022.1:18494923-18506324 GCA_030265395.1 Rhina ancylostomus | reverse complement strand
GTCCTGCCCCGAAACGTTGCCCGCCTGCTTTTCTCCACAGATGCTGCCTGGCCTGCTGAGTTCCTCCAGCGTCATCGTGTCTTTCGTCAAGGAAGGCAGCGTTGTCACCCCAACGTTACTCTCATTATTGCTCTTTGTAAAGCTGCACCTGGGCTCCATTTCCAACAAGGGTCCTAATAGCGTGGAGCTAATCTACATGTCAAACATATACATCACTTCCATTTTAGATAATGTTGGTAATCCATCTGTGGAATGCGGATGATATTTGATTATACACACGTTCAAAGGCTGAGCTCTGAGTCATCATCAACTCGTTTAATGAAGTATATATGAGAATGGGCCTTTCACTTCAGAGCTGCAAAACAAAGCTCCACTGCCTACTGTACGGCACTACCCTCTGACAATATCCATTCTGAGACCCTGAAAAATGTGGATCACTTCATCTATGAATGCACACGTCAGTGATAAAATTCTTCATTGCCTTTACTGCACTCGCAAAGCATTGAGCCAGTTTAAAAAAATGTTGCTTGAAAATCAAGGCCTTAAATCCAGCACACGGCTCATGCTCTGCTGGACCTCAGTTATTCCACCCTCATGGACACTTGCGAGGCAACGACGACCTGCAGCAGGCGCCTCAAAACATGGAGAGATACCACCAGTACTGTCTCTGCAGAATCCTCCGTATCCATTGGCAGGATAGCCAAACCCACATCAGTGTCCTCTCCCAGGCCAACATTCCCAGCACTGCGGCCCTAGATACACTCTGTCAGCTCCTACCGCAGGTGCGATTACTCACTTCTGTCACGCGGGCAAAAGGACACGGTCCCAGGTGGTTTTCCATGCTTCCCTGAATAAGTGTAGCATCCCCACCAAATCATTGGAATCCCTCGTCCATGACCACTCAAATGGAGAAGAAATATTTGGGATGGAATTGAGAAGGTCACGTCCATTGGGAATGCACAGAGCATCAGCATGAGTGACAGAAAGAGGCACCAACTCCTGAATCACTCACCTGCCCGCCCTTCTAAACGCCTCTTACCCCACCTGTGGCAGAGTGTACGAAACTTACATTGGCGTGGTCAGTCACCTCAGAACCCACGGAATTGGAGTGGATGGAAGACAGTCCCGACACCAAGACTACCTGAGAATCGGTGTAGCATATGGGGTTCGGTAGGATCTGGCAACTACACTAAAGTCAGTGTATGCGGTGTATACAATGCTGGGTATAATACAGTTCAATGCGCCAAATACAGTGCACCAATACAACGGCGCTGGTGACCTTAGGAATAATACGCATAATATATGATGCATATCACAAGTCATGTGGCCCGGTAATCCTTATTCGTAATGGCAGTTTATTTTGTTTTCATTCTAACCACATTATACTCACCACATTTTCCAAACTTAGCATCAAACATTTTCCTTTCCCATAACACGTGTTTCGATATTTTCCCTTAAAGTACATCACTCCCTGAATTTCATTTCCAGTGGTTCGAAAAGAGTAACATATTTGAATCTGCGGCTAAATTTAATTCAATAACTATGAGAACATGGCATGGTCAACGGGGTTGGTATAATCGTAGATGAGCTAATTAAATATAGTATCATAGTGTTGCCTATGTCAGAACAATGTGTTATTATATCCATTCACGATTAAAACTGAAAGCCCAGTACGTGGTATTAACCTCTTATGTGTACAATTATAGGGGCTGTAAAGCTTTGTAGGGAATCCTAGACGAATCACAGAGAAAAACAAAATCTCATTCTTTTTTCCCTTTCAGATAATTGCAGGATGTCCTATTAACTTCGAGTTCAAAATTCAGAACGTGTATTTAACTGCAGTTTTTTAATGCAAACTGCACAAGACGTTTCTTGGTTCTGTGTAAGATCCTTAAGAGTTATGTTAGTTTCACGCAAAGTTCGAATGGGTGTGATTAAAGACAAACGGCTCTACAAGAGCTATGCTTAAAAAAAAACATTTCTCAATTGAATACCGTTTTACCTTTTAAGCTCTGATTTCCTACTTGCCATAATTCGTTAATTAAACGGTCCGTTGTGTTCAAAATCGAAAGATCCAACTGTTTCCACTAGACAATAGCAATTTCGAAGGATCCAATGGATTATTCTATCTTAAACTACTCAAGTGTGTAATATTATAATAATAATTCCTGGACAGAATTATATCAGTAATTGTCAAAGTTCATTTCTGTCGCAATACAGATGAATTATTGCCGAAAAGTGCAAGAAGTTTGAGAATAAAATTACACTGGGAGACGCAGCAACAGAATGTAGAAACACAGAAATACTTGCCTAAAACCGCTACAGTTTTGTTTTACGGACGTTGTCTACAACTTTGCTGAACATGATATTCTCTCCCGCTTAATGACCTGCTGACTGAAATAATATCCAGAACAACCCATTCAATGCTGATTGCAGTCCGTTACAGAATCAAATATATCCCGAGTGCAGTTTATTATTAATGAAGCACACATTTAAAGAAAAAAAATAGTTTCCCCAATTTATGCCCAAACTTCAGAGTAAAACATAAACTACTGTGAACTGCAGACTACCTGCTTTTTAGCAACGGAAATGAACTTCAACTGACATTTACCATGTCCTTTCATGAACATCTTAATGAAGTCAAACAAGAAAAAAAGCGCAGTTCGGGGAAACTTAGGTAATATTGTCGCAAAGTATTGTATATTGTATGTAAAATAAATACCATATTTTTATGCTATATTACTTCGATGAATTTGCTTTTACTTTACAAGCTAAGCAATAGATTTCGAAAAGTGTGAAAACCAACAGAAAATCAAACATGCATTGATTTGACACCAACATGTGTGCAAAGTTAATTAATAAGGTTATTAAATATACCTTGAAAACTAATAACAGTTACCCAAATTGTGTACTGTTGTTTTTATTGCACTGGTGCTTTTATTGTTTTATTTTGTAAATAAAAAAAGTATTTAGTTGGATATTAATTCGTTTAAGGTGGGATACGGGTGTTCACCCACCTCAAACAGCTGTTCTTATTGTTTTTTATTGAATTCACCCTGACCTAAAATAGTACATCCATATCCATATCCATATTGAGGAATCTGCAGTCCACAATTCGTATTTCAATATAGCTAAACTTACTTAATCAAGTAAATCAGTGCTGGGGTAATTTTAGCTATATTGAAATACATCAATTAGATCAGCTCTGAGTTGCAATTCAGGTAAGGACTCTGTAGCCAAAGGTGTTCTAACACAGAAGTTTAACTATAGTTTATGGAACTATGCCAAGATGAAACTATTTAGATTCTTAAAAAAATAATAGAACAAAGTGAAGGCGGGTTATAACTACCAGATTCCGACCAGAGTTGTTACTTTGAAATCTCGATTTGCTATACTGGCATTAACAGAGTGACTGTCTATACCTTTCGTCGTGATTTATTTCAGTAAATGAACCCCATATTCCTTCATGTTTTACAATATATGATTCAATTAAAAATATACAAAATGCATAGCGCAGTGTCATCAGAAAGAACAAAACATGCCAACTGTCAATGTTGATGTTTGAATGTACAGCCTTGCTGGAGGTTTGTGTTCACCAATCCTGCATATTCACTAACTCAAGATTTTATATTTTATTTCAGCAGGTCATTTAAATCAATATTTGCCTTCATTTGTAAACTTAAACATTAATCGTTTAGGATTTATTTTATTCCTCTGCCAATGTGATGCGCTACCTTTAATTTATTTAGATAATCTGGCAGATAAAAAATCTAGAATTTTTAATAGCTGATGTCAGTATAATATTCAGCATTGTTGATAATAATCAACATAATGTGCCTCTAATGCAAGCATCAGAGCATTTTTAAAATAACCAGAAAGAATAAGGGCTCGAAATTGGAGAAATTAATTCTTCAAGGTAGGGAAGGTTATTTTAACACCTTCTTGGGGTCTTTTTACATCTTAATCCTAGTTTAATCCTGTTTAATTTCCTAAATTTGTCACATAGGAGGGAAGGATAAAATTTACTAGCGAATATTTCCATTCGCCTACCGGGAGAAACGATTTAGCATGAATAATCCTAATCTATTCGAAGGACTTTTGGTTTATTATGGTCGTATTTTCGTTAACAGCAATGCTTCCACCCCACCCCACCCGCTCACTATCTCCCCCATTGTCCATGGCTAAATGCAGTTGATTTGGGTGGAACTAAAATTCCTGCACCTACGTTTGTATCCCATAGACTCGATTGTTGTCTGTCCGGGGTGGGATGAAAACGTTGAATTTAAACTTGCAGTGTTCAGATCGAATATTGAGAAGGAAATTTAAAAAGTAAACTTTCTCACACATTTTGTTACATTTAAATAATATACAATCTTGACGACCTTTTTTTAAAAAGGAATAATTTATTGAACTGGTTTTAGTAATTTAACATTCCCTTGTACAGCAGTCAATCTGTGAGGTATCTTGTTGATTCATGTTAGGATGTGCATTCACGTTAGATAAATGTATTTACAAGTTTACACGGTACGTATTTAATGACTTTGAAGAATACTTTCAAATTCAAATTAACATGGGAAAAGACAAATAGTACCTTGCATGAAATATCACCTAAATGTTGTTCCTGACTAATCTACAGAGTTTTTGAACGGTATTAACCTGTCGGAATGCTCGCATGCTTCATCCGTCTTGTATTATGACCTTCAATTTTATTTGTTTTAGGGGAAGGATGTGGAACCGGTGAGCTGCGACGCCAAACAACACATTATATTTTATCATTATAAGCTTAATGTTGGTTCAAAGATTCCCGGGCTTACTGGTCTTAATACGAGAGAGCCGACACGATTTTCACAAATGGTTAAACTGGTGACCAAGATCTCGATTGTTTCTTGTGTAAAGTGTTGCATAAGCTTAGAGGAGCTATAAGTAATGCAGTTACAGCTTACTTTAAGAAACAGGGTATGCTTCTTTTGATAGTCTCCCCTTCATGATGAATAGTTACAAAGGGTATAAAACTGCTGTGTTGGTTATTTGCATCGATGAAGCAAATTATATGTTTTAAAAAGACAGCTAGCCCCCGCAGTTCATGATATTCCATTCTTTCACGATAAGAACCCGGCATGCGATTTCTAAAGTCTTTACAATGAGTTTTATTGACCCCGTCCAAAAATCATATTAAAAAATTATTGAATTCAAAAATTCAATTACAATGAAAAGTGCTAAACCCTAAGAGTGATGCAAGACGGGAATTATAAGACATGACCAATGAAGAAATCGCCAAGATTATTAAAACAATAGGGAATTAAGTTTTATGTTTGCATCTGCGCGTATGTTTAAAAATGGCAGACATAGACAACCCAATGGAAATGGAGGATAAGCACGGAATATTCATAGCCAATATATGAAATAAATACAAATTAGAACACAGATAAAACTCCTTCATAAGGAAGTTATTATCTGCGTTGCATTTTTCTACCACTCTTTCTGAGTGCGTGAATTTATAGACCGGTATGACCTTCCGCTGTATGGATACTCTAATGATCTGGAAACAAGTAGATGAGTAGATATAATTGCCGAAATAAACTCCAATACTGAAACAGCGGTTTCTTCAATTTTTGCATTATTCTGAATCTTGCTCAGCTCATTTTTTTTCCACTATTTTATGGCCGGCTCATTACAAATGTACAAGTTATAACATATCAGAAAAAAACATTCAGGTACAAATTTGTTAAAGATGTTCCTCCAAGGGATTTATGGAAACTGGCTCTTAACACTGAATTGTCTGGGGGATGAATGTAAAGGAAGTTTAAATTGAAACTTCTGAGTTGGTTTTCATTAGGTCCCAGGGTTATTTAAGAAAAGAATTAACAATGGCAGCAATAAGTTTTTTAAAAGTGATGAGCAGGCGAGTTCGCCTATTGTCGTGGATCGGCATCGAGCTTTTGAACCGGCTCCTCAAACAGCGTTAAAGTGGGTTTCACTACAAGCAAGGAACACCGAGACGTGACCGCAGAGCTTTAACCAAAGTGGCATATTGGTGAAATGATTTACCGTTAGACCAGTTAACGAAACTTGATGCCGGCAATCATTGGAAGTGGCTGTTACGAATGTTTAGTCCACTAGAGTGGCGAAGTGAAAAAAATATTTCGGTTTGAATTTAGACATTCAAAGTTTCATTGAAGACTATTGCTCGATGTCAGTTTTCTGTGAATAAATGTGCATTCAAGTCATCGTTCACTTCAGTTTCCTTGTTAAACGCTGAAATGTGAATGACAACATTTTACAGACTTAAACTAAATACCACTTTCCTACGCCAATGTTTTATGCGTAATCTTATCGTTGAAAAAAAAGATCATAAAAATGTAACAGAGTTGCAGTGTTCAGACAAAGCCGGGACTCAACAGGGGCGTTGCAAATCAAGTACAGCGTGCTCACTAAATTGACCCGGGTTGGATTTTAAGATAAGAACAGATATATATTCATCCTCCTAATTACATTACTGTCATGTGTTTAATTGTCCCTTCTTTTGAAGTGTTTTGTGAGGAGATCTGACCTCCCCATTTATCTGATCTACATATTAATTGGGGGGAAGAGGTGGGAGACGCTGAGGGTCTGGGATATAGCAAGTTGTTGCATCTACAAGCCCCTGCCTCTCACGAAAAAACCCACAAAAGGACTCGAGTTCAAGTCAACTCCCTTCTATGCTCCGCGATTCCGAATCGTTCACAAGTCAGTTCCGTGCTGCGAGTCTGCCAGAGCGCTCAAGTACTCGAAACTTGTATTTGGGAATGAACGGGGAAACCTGCGTGTCATATTGTGATATAACGAGTATGGATTCATACTATAACCCAACTCCGCAGGGGAGAGAGCATCAACACTCTCCTTTTAGAACATTCCAGCCAAGTGACAAGTTCGGCCCCAACTTCCTGGCCAACAAAGGCCAAAGTTATGGTGACAAGTCGAGGAACCCCTTCCATCAGGAATGCGAGCCATTGGACACCAACGTTCAAAACCCCACCGGCGACAGCGCCTTTAACAAATATCTCTATATGCAGAGCGCTGGCAGGACGGCCAAGTCCCCTGCTCAAAACAAGAAGATTCAAGAAGCCAGCCACAACGGCGCCTTGATACCCTGCTACGGTGAGTCATCCCTTGGGGGAACTTCATCTCGGGCCATTTGGGTTGGGAGTGATTGAATATTCGTCCTTACATTGCGTGAAATTAAAACGTACTTCAGTGCGACAGTGGCTGCCTTTAAAAGATTGGACCTCTGCAGTGTCAAGTCTAGAACTTATTCCCAGTGGTAAACTTTAACGCGCTATCATCCTTTTATTGTTTGACGAGACTGGCTGTGGAGAGACAGAGGATGTCTTGGATCTGTGAGTGTGCATGTGTTGTTTGCTTCGTTTTAAACCATATTTTGACCGTTATTTCTTTGCCTCCCGTGAACTACGTTAGAGAATAACGGCGCTTTAGACAATTAGATTCGTTGCTTCGAGCAAAACGCAGATTCGAGTAAATTAACTGAAATTGCTTATTGGAGAACAAACAATGAGACCACAAAAGAAATAAATTATTGACCGGTTTGGTTACCAGGAATGGGCCGAAATGAAAGCTCTGTCCTGGGCGACGGGACGTGTCCGAGGACAGGCTGCTGTGTTGATTGTAAAGCAGAAAGGCGAGTGAATGCTACTGGCGTGAGACTGCACCATGCAATGCATTGCCCCAGCTCCGCTCCCCTGTGCCTGCCGCACCTGTGCTTTCACTTCCCGTTAAATTGCCGTGCGAGTGGACACTGGGCAATAACTCAACGAGCCTGCGCTGACGAAGGAGCGGCGCCCCGAGTCGAAAGGTGCTGGGTTATATTAACAACTCATCCATCAGCCGGGTTGCGCAGGGCAGTGGGAGGACGGGTGCATAGCCGCCACAGATTCATTGGCCATCCTGGACTTAATCTGGGTAAAATTTTTCCGTCTCCCACTAAACAGCAAAAACTCCGCTGGCTCCCATCAAATGAGAAGTGCCCCTACAGCGGATTGAGCCCTGCACAACTCACATCTCAAACTGCCACCGCCCGAAAAAAAAGAGAAAGTGAAAAAAGCTGAGTGCTTTTGACTGATTTATGCAATAAACATTAGCTTTGTTTTTCTTTGGGAGCAATTTGACGAGTGACGTTCAATCTCGCGAAAGAGGTAATGTCACTTTCCGTTGACTGAGTGTGCAGGCTACATTGTTAGTTTTTTTTTGGTCGCTGTAACGTAACGATGAATGCTTAATGTTAACTCCAGTCTAGTCTACTTCAGTTATTTAATAGTGAAGCCATTCGCAAAAGATACAAACATCGCAGCAAAGAACCACCAACATAGGACAAGAATACATTTCCTCCAACATTGTTCATTGTTTTTCGTGAGAACCTTGTGAGCGGAGGAGTCGAACTGTTGTACTGCACACAGCCCCATGGACAGTGAAATGCGGCCAATTAATGGGGGATTTACAGATACTAGAGTAATGTAGGGCCTTCCATTGTCAACCTTTAAACAACTGATTACTTTTGATCGGTCCTTTAGGTTGCAATTCTTTCGAATGAAAGGAAACCCCCCCCAAAAAAAAACCCACAGTATTTTAAGGCACACGTCGAAGTATTTCAAGCAGTACCTTCCCTCTGGATGCTCATTTCCTTTTGAAAATAATTTTGCATTTTTGGCTCGAGATACTTCACACGTAGCCTTCGAGGTAGGAAAGCAACCAAAGGTTTTCTTTTCACGGGAGCACGGTAATTCAGACAGTGACACCAGATGAAGGAGGTTCAATCAATGCGGGTGATTTAATGATGCAAGCTTTAAGGGGAATCTTAGAGGAGAACAGGGGGTTAAGGGGGTTACTTTTTTTTGGGGGGTGGAGAGGCTTTCTAGACCCTGGGCACTGGTGGAATGAAGAAAGTGAAGAATGGACAGGCGTCTATTATTGAAGGGCACCGTTCTCCGGAGGCGAGAGGAGGTTACAATATGTCTGGCGGGTGGAGGCGGGTTGGGGGGGGGGAAGGTGGGTGACAGTAGAGAGAGAGAGAGAGAGAGAAGTTGACGAGAGGTCCTGAAAACAAGACCGAGAGCATTGAATTCAAGATCTGGCTGGTGAATGAGCTGGTATAGGTCAGCAAGCACAGGGATGTGTGACTGGCGTTTGCTGTAGTTTAGATTATAAACAGTATGGTTTTGGACTGGTTCAGATTTGCTAAAGGTGAAACTGGATGCCCAGCAGAAGATTCAAGGTTCGAGGTAGTAGAATGAGAGTTGAAGCTGAAGATATTGCTATTTGAAGTAGATACAAATCTTAAATTAATTGATGACATGATTTAGTATTGGAGAAGGCTAATAACACAATTGGATATTTATATTTATACTTCGCAACAAGTGTAAATACTCGAGATGGAGAGCTCCCACATTGTGAATGTAAGCAACGTGGTAAACGAATGGATTCGGGTTAGGTTACACGAAACGCTTAGAAGAAATCTTTCCCCCGGTGTCAATCCAAGTACAGAGTGAATGTGGCATTTATGAATTCTAAGGTCAATCTTTAATTATTCTATAAACTGTGCTTCCTTTCAATAAAAAAAAACAAATCAGATGATACTTACGGCACAGACATTGGGCCTAAAATACCTCAGTGTACCGTCTTCAAGAAGCAAATGTGCATCAGGAAGTATTCGAGCTGAAACAAATATATAGTGCAGAAGCTTAAACAGTAGAAAGTTAATTCCAGGATAAATCTGTAACAAGCTATAAAACGATTACGAGTATACTGCCCCGAGTTAAGGTAAGACAGCAAAATGAACTTGGAAGTTCTTTGTGCACTCGACATTTCATTTTATTTCACCTCCCTGCAAGACTGCCTAAACTTCTGCTTCTGCATAAAACAGAATTACAACAAAGGTAAATCTTGACATTTTCTGCAAGAATCTGTCTACTGGATCAAAACAGGAGTCATCCTGACGTGTGATTTCTATTCATTTGTTCGTAACTTTATGGAAGATGTAACAGAGCAATATATAAATATGCAGGTACCTTATCAAGGTATAAATAGTCTCCCGAATGGACACTACTGAGTCCTTCTCGTGATGAGCTGAAGCTCGTCCTGTACGGTAAAAAAGAATGTATTGATAACGTCGGCAGATAGCTCTACCCCGTGTTAACACCAAAGTAGAGATTTCAGTTTCCATAAGCCCCACAGCTTTCTTCTTCGGGTAGGGGCGTAACCCAGATTTTTAAAAATTTAGATAGAGTATTTCCACATTCCAAGCTTAACGAGTTTACCCTTCCAGTGAGCGGACATACGCTGGGACAATGTATTACCGCTTCTTCATTCCCACGGCTTCTTTGCCAATTGAAAGAGATACAGAAAAAAAAACGACGCAAGAATGTTAAGATTTTGGTCATATGTCCTATTAAATCTTAATCCAGGACTGACACGCTATAAGATGCCTTAATAAGTCCATTATGGTGTAATGAATCATATAACAAAATTGTCTTGTTGGATACATGCCAAAATCGCAAGCCAAATTATCTGCGCGATACTAAAGAAGACACGAGAATACTCAAGCGGCTTTTTAAAAATGTATCATTCCGTAAACGACCGAATTGGTGATTATAGCAGAGATAATATAAATAATTGTAAATATGTATATCCTACCCAACGTAAAAGTGACCCTGAGATAAAGGATATTTGGGATGCAACCAATTACATTGCTTGGGAGGAATCACATGTTCACCATATTGTGACTTGGGGCATCGCTGGCCAGCTAGTGATATCAAGGATGTTGGAATCCTGGCGGATGCAACATAACCTGAACTCATTCATTCTGTTCTGATTTGGGAACAACGGGGTCAAAATAAGGCAGTAACTAGCAGGCACTCCCATTAATCAACTTACTCGAGAGATACCTATTGAAAAATTTGCAAAAGTGCCAAGTTTCATCTGAATTTAATACAATATGACATCCAAGCATATGCAGTGGAGAATTGCAAAAATGCAGCTTCTCGAGTCTGCTTCAGGGCAAGACGTACTAATCGTCATCAGTCTCTTGTGTCTCGGTACTAAGCATTATTCAGTGGTATTTGATTGTCTTTATATCATTATTCTTTTATGGGTTATTGGTGTCGCTGGCAAACCCAGTGTTTATGGCCCATTCCGAAGTACCCTGAGGTGGCGGTGGTGAATTGCCCTCGTATACCGCGGTGAAGGTAGTCTGGCTGTGTCGTCGGGTAGGGACAGCAATTTATCAAGAAGATTGTTGATTTAAAAAATCGAGGCTTAGTGATGAAGTTCTAGAAAGTTCTAATGCTTGTATTTTTTTTCTTTTTGCTAATGAAATTGGGTTATATGTCGAAATAGCCAAGTAACCGTTACT
>JARFYF010000022.1:18451038-18462836 GCA_030265395.1 Rhina ancylostomus | reverse complement strand
CTTACAGGCAGCGGCGGGAATCGAACCCAGGTTGCTGGCGCTGTAATAGCGTCGTGCTAACCACTACGCTACCGTGCTGCACCTTGCTACCGTGAATTAAGTTCAAAAACACTTTTTTTCAGTTTGCAACTCTAGTACTAAATGGAGAATGTTGCACATTTTTAACCTTTGTGGCATTTAAAAAAACTTAAGGCCAGAGTTTACATCGTCAATGCAATTTGCAGCAAAGTTTTAGTCATCTCTTTTTAATAGGATAGCTAATTCCATACTAGTTCAAAATTTGGGATTTTTTTCATTAATACACAATCTTCTAACACTTAAAACTCTTTTTCCTCTCTAAACCTAAGAGGTCGACTCTTGCTTGACTACAGTTGTGCCAACAGGTTTTCAAAACAAGGGGTAACTATCAGCTCTTCATGCTTAATAATGGACAAGAGCCATGAGGCTATTGAAACAGGGTATGCTTCACTGCATGTTCCACAAATATTCTTTACAGCAGAAATCAATAGGAATGTGATCCCTGCTTTGTCTGGATTAAATATGATGCCCAATCTGATGTGGGCTAAAAATAAGCCAATATTGCACAAAATAAAACTGCAACCATTTGTGGTATATTACTTGGTAACCTACTGGCTCATTGGGGAGTGTAGCAATATACGTCTATTAACTAGTGACAAGAGTTGAATGCTTAAACCTGGAGTTGGGGTTCTACAAACATAGTTTCCTCATCTTTGTGTGATTAACCATCAGTGTGATAAATAAGAGTTTTACAGGGAAGTGAACTACAGTATGAAATCCAGTATGTTACGAAAGATTTCACTGAAAAACTGCTATAGTTTTTCAGTAGGCTTCAGAGAAAGAAATAATTATGGTCAAAGATATAACATGATTTTAGTGAAACACATAGCAAACAAAAAACCTTAAAAACAGTTTCTAACAATTTACCTTTAGTAAGGTAAAGAGGCTATTTTCACTAACATTCTGGGATTAATTCCTGCAAGTGGAATTAGCTTTGTAATTACAAAACCTGTAAACAATGTCAGCAACTTTGTAAATATTTGCATCTCCTAGCCAACATTTCACCTTCAACTAGTGCCACCTAAAACACACGGGAGGTTAAGTAGTGCAAAATGGCAGCTGTATTTGCCGATATGTCACTGTAGTTCAAAAATAATTCTTGTATTTTGAGTACATTGATGGGTATCTATGGAAGGAGATTCAGAAATACAAGTATATTTTTTTTCTACCGCAAAGGATGTTACTGCTTAAGGTTTACCAAAATGTTTTAAAATTCACTGGAAAATTTTAGCAGTACCACAAATTCCTCTTGTATTGTTGTCAGATAATATATTCCTTATAAACTCATTACGTAGGCACCTTAATGCTAATCACCAATAGTGGGATAGCATCACACACTAACAAAAGTTACCTGATCTAGGAATAACATTCACACAGCTAGCATGCAAAATAAAAGTTGGACTCTATATTTTGACCCTTGTAACGCACATTACTGATGGTATTGCTCTAACGTTGCTTTCAATTCATTAATCATCGCCAAAGTATTGTGATTACCCCATCTTTTGAAAGGAGCATATTATGCCTTAACAGTACATGATAAGCAAGGAAAAAAAACTCATGCCTTAATAGCTGGATCACAGCTTAGAAACTACTGCAAAAAGGATCACTGGGATTAAATAATTAATAGCTGGATTTTGTAGTGTTAAAATGGAATAAGGCAGCTGTTGGAAAATATTTCAGTATAAATGGCTCCATAAACCATGAACATTCTTGGTTTCTAGCAATCTAAAACTAGCATCAATTAAAAAAATATATAAGCAGACTGTTGTTCAACAGGCAACCCTTTGGAAGGAAACAGGAATTTTAACAAATGTGCAAAAAGCTACACCAGTTTAAAGCAGCGAGGTGCCTGTATTATCTCAGGAAGATATGATTACACAAAATGAATCAATGGAATTCTTGAACTTGCTAAATCCCTTACTTGATGAAGAATATACAATAATATAGAAATCTTGAGCCCTTATACGATGTTTTTGTGTGTGCTGCTGGATTCACTCTGCAATGATCTCATGCAACTGCCTAATGGCCAACTTCAAGACCACCCAACTTACTAACATCAGCAACCAAAGAGATGCGCTTAACATGGGATTCCTAGAACTCCTGCGAGTTCCTAACTCTTTTTCATCTGGCTAGGATCCATCAGGCATAAGCCTTACCTGGAGAATCCCAAGATTTTGGTTCAGATCTTGTTAACTATCAGTGTACCTTTTGTGTATAAACATTGTTCAAAACTTGCTTTTAATTTTTCCAGTGATGTTTGCCCTCACTTCAAGGCAATGATTCATGTCAGAATTTGACTGCAGAAGTGGCAGCAGATATTCATCAGCACATGTAAACACTAGAAGGACATGCAAATTGTTTTAGTGGGATGGAATGAAAAAATGGAAGCATAAATCATATTCTTCACTCAAAGTCTAAAAGCCTGGATATTTCAATGAGATTTTCTGGATAGTGATTTAGGGAAGAACCCAACACTTGAGCATCACTCTTAAGATCATGTTCACTTTCCCTCTGTTCACCCATTACACCCCAGTAAAATGCTATTATTGGGGAAACTCTTCACCTTCTCTGGGAAGTCATCTTTGTACACAACAGGTTCTGCTCAGTGCATCACCACCTCCAATGCCGGCTATCCCAGTCCTTGACATTTTTGTCAAGATCAGCTCCTTCTAGCAGCGTAGTTTGTAGATTAAATACTACAAATTAAATATGGACTCCAAGGTAAGGGACTATTCTAGATTTAATGTTAAATATAACCAACCTAAAGTGATGTCACATTTCTACTTGGGCAAATTCATTTGAAGTATTACTTTGAGCTATACAATGAGAATAACTATTCAAAGACATGCAATTGATACAATGGCACAGCAAGGATCTAGTCTTATGCCTGCAATGATGTTAAAAATGGAATTTGTCAGTAAGCTAGTTTGAGAACAGAAGTCAACAAATCTTTTAATGCCTGAACCAGCAATATTATGTCATGATAATGAAAAAGCAATAGCATAATCAAAACGTATTGCGAGGAAACTTGAGTTTTTGTTCTTTGCTAGTCATCAAAATATAAAATACATACTTAATTTAAAAACAGAGAACCTTTTCTGCCATGTAAAACCATTGTAAATTCATTAACATCCATCATTTTAAAACTACATCAAATTGTTGACCTGCAGTTGCACATCATTAGTTTGTAAACGCTATTACAGCAGGAGATCACTTTGAATTCCTGATCAACTGGTTTCAAAACATACAGCAGTCAGACCTTATTGAAACATCTTGTAGTGTAGCAAAGGTGCAGTTAATGTAGCCTAGATTTTGATGATCAGCATTTTATAAACTGCCAATATTGGGGAAACTCTTCAACTTCTCAGGAAAGTCATCCTTGTACAAGACAGGGTCTGCTCGATGCTCCACCACTTTCAGTGGCATGATCCCAAACACAGTTGCAAATTTATTGATGCATTCTGACCTGCAATTATATTCCCATGGTGTTAAATATGTACTTAATGATATCTAATAAAACACCGTCAGAACAACATCTGCACACGCAGAGGTCATTACAAAGCTGATAATGTAACTAATAAAATTGGGAAATCATCCATTAAGCTCTTTATGCAGATGCTTTTAAAAGCTAAGAAGAAAAGCAGAGCAATACTAATGTTTAGAAGAGGTTTTGATAAAGCAAATGCTCTGAAACTTCCAAATGAATTAACGCATTTGAGTTCCTTAATTATTCTTACAGAAGTTATACCCTATTCTCTAATGGGGCTTATTGCAAAGATAAACAGTGAAATTTATAGATACAAACTGCAATAATTGTTATGCCTGTCTTAGCCAGGCATAGATTGAAAGGGACCATACACACAAAAAAATCTTGAAATAAAATAAAAGTGGGTTCTCCCTCTAATGTGATTCTGACAATTCTATTTTAGTAAAAATATACAACAAATCTTTTTACGATAAACCTACTCAACTAAACTATGAACATGATTTTGAGACTTAGGACCCCATTACATTCAAATATGAACACATTTAAGCAATTCTTAAATTAATGACTTAAGTAAACTTGGGTAGAATTTTCACTGCTGCAGAAGGCAGTGACTAACATTTTCTGAGAGGGCTGTAAATCTGGAAGCAGTCATGCATGTTTTTCTTGGGCACTTCTGAAATGGCAGTCTCAAGCTGTTAAATACATGCAAGGAATGGAGCACTTACCGTTCCACCATATGGGTCTGGTCCAGTGACAGTCCATCAATTGCAGTGCACTCCGGGCACTTGAACTTTTTACGTGGGGTTACCTGCATGTCACAATAATTCCAACAATATTAATGGCATGTTTAATCCAGCTAGATGTTCAAGCACGCCTGCAGTGTAATGTGAGAGCACCATCCTTTCAGAACAGTTTGCTCGAGTTCCATCTGGCTCACTATGGCATATTTCAATTCACAAGAGATCAATAAAATTACTAGAATGCTTTCACATTCATTGAAAGTGTGTGACGACAACCCATTTAAAATCCACTTAATGATTGTTTTCACACTTCCAGGTGGCTTATACAAGCACTAGTTCTTGATACAATCATAAGGTGATGAAATATTGCTTCCCCTTCTTTGATATCGTCTTATTAACCTATGCCTATTTTCTCATTAAGTTGACTGACAGATTCTATGAATATTTAAAGATTCTAAAGGCGACAAAGTTTATAGCGCCCACGTGGCTTTTTCCATCTCTTTTAATTCACTAAGCCCTTTATATCAACTTCCAATGCAAGTGCCTTTTCATAGTTGTTATTAACAAACAACATTAAAGACTATAAAAAATTGAAGTTTGAATGCTTACAATGATAGGAAACATGAAACAAAGACAACTAGCAAAAGAACCAAAAGTGACATGGAATATTTTTCTCTCTCCAGCAAGTGGAATGCATTATTGAGGGGAAGTAGTGGAGACAGATTCTACTGTAACATTCCAAAAGGATCTAGATAACTACCCAAAAGGAAAAAAAAGATTGCAGAGTTATGGGGAGAAGGTGCGGAAGTAAAATGGACTGGATTGTTCTTCCATAGATCGTGTATGAATTAAATGGGCCAAATAGCCTTCTTCGGTGCTGAAACCATTCTGTGATTCAAATTTACGTTCTCACCTTCTTGATTTGTAATACTTCTGTCTTAAATTTATTTTAGATTTAACACAGTTTTAATGAAGAGGCAAGCCTAATACCTTTTGGTGATTTCACATTTCTGGCAATTCAGAAACTTACCTTAATTGGAGCCTTTCCAGTCATGTTAGCTACTAGGAAGTTCATAGCAATATCCTCACAGTTCATGTGTTCATCCACCCAATTTTTAATATCCCCGGGCATCTTGTAGGTGTACAAATAATTAAAATACTAAGACAAAAAAGATCACAGATATCCATTAGAGACTATTAATTTAATCTGTCTAATTCATTAATAGTTAGTATGGCATTCATTATTCTTATTTTTAAATTCTCAGTCTTCTTTTCAATTTCAATATGACCTCAACCTGCCTAGAACCTCTAGTCCTATATCCCTGCTAATTCTCTGATTTGACCCTCTTGAGTTTCACTTCACCAAAGTCCTAAGCTCTAGACTTGCCTCCCTAAACCTATGATTCTCCACACACACCTTCTCTAAGATATTCCCTCAAACCTCTCTTTGATCAATCCTTTTACAACTATTCCATGAATCTAATGTAGTTCAATGCAAAATTTTACTTGATAGTGCCTCCTATGAACTACACCGGATTATTTTATTACATTAAATGTACTATACAAATGCATGGTGTTGTACAATTGAAAAGTGAGTTATGAATGTCTGAAATTCTCTGAGATAATCGTTTGAAGTGGCCAAGAATTTATTCCCTCAAGCTTTTTAAAATTCTGCATGTAGGATTGTCCACGTGTGTGTTATTTAATTTAAATTAGTCTCATTTAAGATGACCCTAATAACTGTATCCTTCCATCTAGTAACTTAAAACTAATTGTGCTTAAAGGCAAAATAAATTTGAGAAAAAAAGAATCTAAATGCTGAAAGAAAAATAAACAAAAATAGAGAAAGATATTCATGGCTAAATAGTAAAAGGGTCAAAGAAAACAACTATGAAAAATGAAAATATCAAGCTTTTTAATTAATTTCTGCCAGTAAAAATCTGCTGAGTGACCTTTAAGCAAAATATGCATGCATTACAGATACCAACTAAAATATAGGTCCTTAAATTATGTGGACTTTTGCATGGATGAGCATTTTAAAACTGAGTAAAAACAGAGGCTTGGAGGAGTGTGTACACAAATCTTAAAATGTGGCAGGTCCAATGAGAAAGCCATGAAAAAGAAGTTATGGGATATTTCATTTTATTAATGGCATATGAAAGCAAGGAAGGCATGCTAAATCTTTATAAAACATGTTTAGGCTCAGTTGAAATAGGATGTCAGTTCTGGTCTTGTACCTTAGAAAAGATGTTGACAACTTTACCAAGTGAAGAAAAAATTTATTGGAAATGCATTAGGGATGAAAACTTCCGTTAGCTGATGAATATTCAGAAACTGGGGTTGCTTCCCTCACAGCAATAAAAGGTTAAAAGGGATTTAATCAAGGTATCCAAAATCATGAAGGCTAAATAAAGAGAGACTCTTTCCTAGTAGCAATAGTGTCAGTAACAAGCAGCAAAATGAGGGAGCATTTTCCTCTATGCAGACTTGTTGTGACATAGAATGAACTGCCTGATTGGGTAGCAGATTGAAAAATAATATTCAAAAGGGAATTGCATAAACACTTACAGGGAAGAGATTTACAGGGGTCTGAAGGAAGAGAGTGAGAAAATTAGATATGTCCTACCAAATCATCAGCATAAGCACAATGGGCCGAGTAGCCCCTAGTTATACAGTATATTATTCTTTAAATATAAAGCCTTGATTTACTCTGAATACCAGAACCCCATGAAAGGAAATCAGTTGGACTTTGTGAAAATTGTGCTAAACTACAGCATTCCTCCTCTAATTAAAGATAGAGTACCATAAGACTACATGGGGCCCCTGATATGATCCTACACTCTTAATAGCTCCTACTGGATCTTCCTCCTATACTTTATCAATACTATTGTTTTAGCCTTGTTCAATATTTGCCCTCTTGTTCCTTCATGCCTCAACATGGTTTGCCTCTCCATCAAGTTTATAAAGCACTGAAATCAAAACTTATTTCACAAACCAATTTTAACTATTTCTTTCTCAGTACTGCAAAACTGAGAGACTCCTTACTTCCAGTCTTTCTTTCAGACTTGTAAGTTTGGTATCACCTAATGACTTCTTAATAACCTCACTTCTTGCTCGGTTCAATGGATAGGGTGCCTTGTTTTGACAACTAGCTTTTAATACATTCACAATTATAAAGGGACATTCATAGGGATTCTATAGATTACATCTGTCCACTTCTATCAGGACCACTGTTACAATTCACCATCCTTTTTCTTGTCAGTTATCTAAATTGGATTTCAATTTGTACATGTTTTTAATAATTTGCACAAAACAAAACTAAATGCAATTCACCTTGAACGTAATTCATTCAACTATCCATAGAATCATAGATCACAGAAACAGGGTCTTTCAGCCCAGTTCACCCAGGCTGACCGTGATACCTATCTCCACCATTAGGCCCTTACCCCTCTATACCTTTCCTATTCAAGAACCTGCCCAAATGCCTTTGAAACTGTGTAATTCTATCTGCCTCCACCACCTCCTCTGGCAGCTTGTTTTAGATATTCACTATCCTCTGCATGAAAAACATACCCTTTAGATCTCCTTTAAATTTCTACCCTCGCATCTTAAACCTATGCCCTATAGTTCTAGACAACCTTGCCCTGGGAAAAAAAGATTCTCTCTCCCATCTATGCCACACATAATATTATAAAACTCTATAAGGTTACCTCTCAGTTCTCAGAATGCATTACCGCACACTCGCCTGTATTAAATTCCACCTGCTACTACTCCAGCCAACCTTCCATCTATATCCTTAGCCAACCTTTCTTGCTATCTACGACTACACCAATTTTGTATTACCTGCGTAACTTCATCAACTATAGTCACCTTTTGAATATTCAGTTTTTGTATTAATAACTTCACAACAAATCCTCATTTCGTCCATGAGAATATCTCTTTAATTAATGGAAAAATATTTGTAGAAATAGAAATCAAATATTGTAAGTTATTGTTTTCCTGTCCTACTAGCTTGAAGAGGATATTATCTTAAAAAATCTACTCAGAATTTATCCAAAGAACACGCGCCATAAGCAGCATAATACAGCACACTCTCTGTTAAAATGTTCCCTTTCATTTTAGAAACTGTGCGTTTTCCAATCACTAGTTTTTTTGTTTCACACATTTCCACAATTTGATGAACCCCTGATTTAGCATCCTCTTTTGATCCTCCTGGTTTTCAGCCTGCCCAAAATCACAAATAATAACACCTCTGGTTTATTATCAATACTGTAATATCATATTCGATATTTTGATGAGGTGGTTGTCAAATGGCAATGACCTTTTTCACAATCCCCATCTCACTATTAAACATTAAAACATGTAATTCTGCTAACCTACATCTGGTTATGACATGTTGGCACAAAGAAATCTCAAATTAGTGCATGAACCTCTCTCTTTGAAAATTTTATTACCCATCTCATTGTACATCGTGACAACAAGAATTCTCTCTGAGTTGCCCTCAGCTACTGTGTTGTCCTTTCAACTTTTTCCACATCTACTCTTATTACCATTGTGATTACAGTCATTTCCAAGTAGTATTTTCAACGGCATCACAGATTTTCCAACGAACTGGATCATACATTCCATCAAAGTTAATTCACTTGTTTTGTTGAATGTCATAACTTTACCAAGCTGAATAAGATTTAATTCATATATCAACAAACCACAACTTTCTCACATTATTTCAATCAGCAAACTTCTTTATTTTCAAGAATGTAGAATTATGTATTTGAAACTTCCTGATAATGAATAATGTCAATTTTGTATGTTCACAACTATGTTAATTCTAATGTTAGCATGGTTTGGAAATACACTATACCTTGTGGTAGAAAGCAGCTCCTGTTAATACCATTGAGACCTCATTTGTCCATTCTGACTCGTACTTCCATTTGCTTGTCTCTTGGTCCCACAAATGAAGTCGACCAGGGTACCCCACCAACCTGTCAGGAAACTCGCGCCATACCTACAGGTGGTTGGAAATTCCAAACATTATTAGTGGCTTGAGGTAGGATGACAGAATCTATTGATTCAGTTATTAACCTCAATTATCCACTGTGAATTTTCAATCACTTATCTGAAATTACCCATATGCACACTGTAATTAGATTTGTGTCAATATTGCATTTTGTCACTAGAACTAATACAAATCAACATTATTGAATATCAACAGAAAACGCTGGAAACAGTTAGCAGGTCAGGCAACATCTGTGGAAAGAGAAGTAGAGCTAATATTTCAGGTTGAAGACTCTTCATCGAAACAGAAAAAGAAAGAAAGCAAATTTGTCTAACGGGCAGAGAATGTGGGGGATGGGAATGTGTAGAACAAAGGGAATATCTGTAATAGGTTGAAATGGCATAGCCATTAAATGGACAGTCAATCTCCTTTGTCTGGATAGTGCATTTTTCTTGCATTTTGTTTTTATTTCAGATTTCCAGCAATTGCAATTGTGATGTTCATTTATTGACTTTCAATATTTGCTAACTAACCCCCCTTCAGGCCAGAGGTCAGCATGGAGTAAACAACACCTATTTTAGGGTGTGATGCCAATGTTTGTTTAATAACTAGTTGTAATTCTATGACCAATTTCTTTTAATATTTACATGAAAATATTGACACATTGGGGAAGGGTTGCACAGGCTAACTTTACACCAACCAAAAGCAAACTTGGGCACCTTCTGGCCTGCAGAGCTCATCTAGCATCTACGATGGGCATCAATTCTCTTTTTTTCAAATTTGCAAACTCTCGCAAAGGCAAGAGGCAGAATATTTATTAAGATTCAGATGGTTGTTCAGAAGTGATAATCAATCATAAAGTGGGAGTTCAGTGGTACAGCTTGTGTTGACAACTAACCTTGGTTACTGTTCCACAATATAGGTTCAGTTTCTTCCTCCTTCCTGAACTGAGGCTTCCCCTCTACCATTGTTAACAAACATCTTGACCACATCTTGTCTATCTCCTATACCTCTGCTCTCACCCCCTCTGGGACAGAACAAGGATAGAGTTCTCGCTGTGCTCACCTTCCACCCCACCAGCCTCCTCATTCAATAGATCATTGTCTGCAATTTCTGTCACCTTCAGAGAGTTTCCACCACCATACACATTTTCCCCTTTCAGCATTTCACAGGGACTATTCCCTTCATGACTCCCTGGTCCATTATTCCATTCCTATCAATCACCCCCTTCTTACATGACTTTCCTTTGCAATGACAGGCAATGTGACACTTGAACTTTCATCTCTTTTCTCACCATCCAGGGAGCCTCATAGCACTTCCAGATGAAGCAGTGATTTAACTGCACTTCCACCAACCTAGTGTACTGCATTCAGTGTTCATAATGTGGTTTTCTCAACATTGGTGAAGCCAAACGCAGATTGGGTGACTGCTTTGTGGAGCACCTGTGTTCAGTTCACAGGGGTGACACTGAGCTTCGTGTTGCCTGCCACTTTAATTCTCCATCCTATTTCCACTCTGACCTATTAGTCTGCAATCTCCCACACCGTTACAATGAGACTTAATGCAAGTATGAGAAATAGCATCTCAGCTTCCATTGCAGGCTTCTGAATTCAATATTGAATTCTTTTACTTCAGGTAATTTGATTTCTAAGTCTGTATCAGTTGTCCATCTATTTTTAAAAATCTTTTCTCTGGAGTTGGAGGACATGCCCAGCCGGAACTGTTGGGCATGTCTTCCTGCTCTGCATTTTACAACTCTTTTACTTTTCTATGTTCTTGGTCTCTAACTGCTCCCTTTCATTCATTGACCAAATACCCTTGCTAACAGCTTATCCCCATGGTCACCTTGGTATTATACCATCATTAACTCCCCTTAGTTTATTGAGCTTCTTTTCTTTCCTTTTAAATTCTGTTTCTCTTCCCACAGATGCAACCTGACCTGCTGAATATTTCCAGCATTTTCTGTTTTTATGATGCACATTTTAACAAATGGATTTGAACGGCACAACAAAGGTCAAATGGAGGGGTTTGTTGTGCACTGAAACAGTTCATTAAGGAGGCTGCTCCTTCTGTAGTAGGAATACTCCTATTTTAAGAAAAAATGCAGCCAAAATGAGGAGTCAAAGTAATACACATGAAACAAAAAAAGCTAAGCTCAATATGAAAATAACAAAGGTATAAGAAAATAGATTTCAGTTGAAAATTTAAGTTATTAGTTTGCATAAAGGTTCAATATCAAAGCAGGGTACATATATCATGCACAGCTGCATACAATTAGACTTGTACAGCAACACTTTATTTGCAAAATGTTAAGTGATGTGAAGTCTGAGCAAAGATTACAGCATTTGTTTAGCATTATCATTAACATGCTTTTTTAAAAAAAGAAACAGAAATCATGCATAAGAACCAAACCAAAGGACTGTTTAATGGACTCTTAATTACTTCAAAGACTACTGTGCAGATTAAAGGATCAGTTTATGATTATAAACATAGGCTA
>JARFYF010000022.1:18386961-18401968 GCA_030265395.1 Rhina ancylostomus | reverse complement strand
TGCCAAAATATTGCCTCCAATGTTGCCAGAAGTACTGTGGGAGGCATAAGGCAATTTTCCAGGAGGAGATTTCTCCTCTAAGCTTTGCAAACTGCTTAACACTGGGTAGACAGGAAAAATGTCAAAGTGGAAAAGCACTGCACAAAATCTACATTGTTGTCTCAGTCCAACGATTCTTGGAAATTCAGTTTGATCTAATTGAGATGATCTTTGGACCTATGCAGGTGAGAGATTATTTTTACAAGACAATCTTTTTTATGAACTGGGGACTACTAATGAATCAATTTAAACAACCTGCCGCCAACAAAATTCTTGGCTCCATCATAAATCATTTGTGACTTTTCAGGGCCAAAGGGATAAGTAAGGAATTTATACATTGTTCATAAATCATGCTGCTTTATATCTGCCGAACTTCCAGAGACTGAAGATGTTCATATGTATATGAAATGGAAGTCCAAAGATGTCAAAATCCTCCAAAGCAATGTTATTTTTAAAAAGAGTATTCTTGATATTAACCCTTATAAAAATGAACAAAAATGAACTTTGTGAGCTTTGGAGTAATGTCATCTGTAACGGTCACCCATGCTTGAGCAGCCACATACCACTGGTAGGGCAGATTTGCAAAGGCTACAGGATTCAGTGAAAAATATCATCAGGAAACCATTGGATTGAAAATTCCATTGGCGATGCAGCAATGGCAAGAGAACCTTTATTGCGTACATTGCATGGCTCATGAGAAATCAGACAAAACAAAATTAATCAAGTCAATGAAATAAATTGGATGAAATGATGAGGAAAAAATGGATTGAATCTTTGAGAAGAGAAAATTAGAGAGGTAAAAGAATTCTGTGTAAGGCCACTAATCACACCCAGTAGTGGAGAACATGGTGGAGGAGTGGTGGAAAATAGTTTTGTGTTATGTACAATGGACTAATTTGGTAGAATATAGTTCAAGAGCTTTTGAGCAACAGAACGGTGGAGATTAGATAATGGCATTTGCATCAGAGATGAAGGTGATTGCTATAAGACTACTCAGTATCTAACTGGAGAGAATCATAGTTCACACAGGATTAGTTGACAAACATGCAACCTGACAGCACACAAACAGTAGCAGTACTGAGACAGTGGTGGCTTGGTAGCACCAAATGCTTTCTGCCAGTTCAGTAGTCCTTGCCTTTGGCTTTAATCAAGTGAGAGCATGCAGATAAAAAGTAGATGGAGCCAATGACTTGAGGGCAAAAAGCCACTGTAAAAGATTTTATAATTACATTGGTATTATAAATTTACAATTTATCATTTCTGTCCCCAACATTTAAGGAATCCCTATTGGTAACCTCTATGGATACCATGGACATGGCTTTGAAAATTACTCTATACCCAAGCTTATAGTGTTGCAATGTTTATACAAAATACTAAGGGCAAAGCAAGATTTCCTCTCTCCCCTATTCTATTTACTACGAAAAGCATAATTGCACCATTATACAGATTTAACACAATAAAGACCTTGTTAAATGGTGGAAACACTCCATAAGCATTATTGAATTTAAATATACTTGTTAGCTTTGATAGTGACACAGTAGTGTAGTGGTTAGTGTAATGCTATTACAGTGCCAGCGACCTAAAGACGTACAGGTTAGGAAGTTGTGGGCATGCTATATTGGCGCCAGAAGCGTGGTGATACTTGCGGGCTGCCCCCAGAACACTCTACACAAAAGATGCATTTCACTGTGTTTTGATGTGCATGTGACTAATGAAGATATCTTATATCTTATAAATACATGAAGTACTACTGTCAAATGCACTCCAGAAGATTATGATTGAAATACTGGTATGATCTTGCAACAATTACATTTTATCCACATGAATATGATTTTGTTTTTGATGCTAATCACATATTTAAAATGAATGAGTTTAGAATGTCAAGCAATTTTTTTTTGAAAAATAAATTAGGGCCAGCTCAATGATGCTATTAATTTATGCATTATTATTGCCACTAACATGCAATTCCTTCTGAATAAGACACACCCGAGGGTTCAGAATGAGGTCATTACAACCAGAAATTGCTGATAGAATAGTATGTTTCAATGTTGTAACTGCATTTCATGTTGTAACTGATTAGATTTACTTTGGATTTTAAAATGTCTTTAACAAGGTTGCTGCACACTGCAAGCTGCAACCTTGTTAGAGACATTTTAAAATCCAAAGTAACTCTATAATTGTTGGATAAATCTCAGCTTCCCTCAACTCCACAGTGAAAAGGCCAAAGGCACTACTTTGTTCTACCATCTACACATTTTTAACCAAGAACTGAGAATTTAATCACTCTACTTACAACTACATTATTACACTGTATGCCTTAACCAATAATCCTGAAATACCTTATATGTACATTGTCATACTAAATTGACTGCTGCAATCCACTTTTTGCAGCCTTTCATATGAAATTCTATCACAAGCAACAAATCCCATACCGTCTGCATGCCCATCATCTGCTCCAGTATTCAAAATTCTTGCCTGTGTCTAAAAATACCCTCCATCATTTTTCCTGCCTCTAATTTCTTCCAGCCTTTTAAACCCCTACCCTGTGCACTTTTCCTTCTTTCAATCCAACAGTAAGACAGAGAGTCACCCCTCACTCCTACCGTTTCAAAAAATATATTTTACGGAACTTCTCCACTTCTGCATCTCTCAATAGAACTTTAAATAACTTAGGGAAACAAATATAGGTTAATTACCAAGTGCTTTTCTCATTAATATCATCAATATTTTAACAGATGCATACTTGGGATATGCAAGTTTTATACATCATGAAATGAATCTGTTGTAATTGAAGCATATTTCAAAAAAAACATGAGCACATAGTTAAAACAAGCCAAATTTTATGCCTTTATTTCAGGAATTTGTCAATATTTGAATGAAGGAATTCTATCATGTTCTGACACATGATGGACAGTGTTTGAAACTCAATGCCACACATTTCAACACTCCAGGGTGTCATCTTTAAATCTGTCAGTGTTTGGGACTCGTATCAACTTCCCTTACAACAGACACCCAGCTGAGAGAGTGTTCCAAGAAAAATATATGGATTTAATTGCAAAGCTTTGCTCAGGCAGCCCCAGAGGAGAGTTCAAAGGCAAAATAAGGTGCTTTCTAGCACCTCAGAGTGCTGTAAGGTCTAAAGGTTACTAAAGCAGGAGCCACTGCCCAATAAAAATCTGTTTTGAGAGTTCAATTGTAAAGCATATAATGGATCCTTTTACAGCTTTTCCTTCATTCTGAGTCAGAGTGGTGGTTCCTACGGTGATGGTGTGTTTCAGCTGCTGTCTACTCTTGCCTTCAAAGGTACCCCAAAGCAAAGTGTCTGTCTTACCTCCATTCACTTAGCAGACAATCAATAATATAGCTATTTTGAAGAACCTAGAGCATTTGTTCAAGGGTGATTTAATTTTAAGTTTGGTTGTAATCCTGCAGTCAAACCCAGATTCACCTCACAGACTGGGGTTGTGATTTGTAAGCAAAAGAATAAATGCTTAGCATTTTGTGGCCTTCAACTGTGGATTTGAGAACAAGAATGAGCTAGTACTCATATCAATCAAATGCAACTGAATGAATTGCCCCAGTTCTCAGTTGATAACATTATAAAAGGAACCTGTCAATTCTGGGCTAAAAACCAAAGGATCTCCAGTGTGATTTTCAACAATGTTTTTATAAAAGCAGCAGACTAATCCACTGTGCCATTTTTAATCTGCCTAGAGTGAATTTTAGAGTACAAATGTGAGCTGGTTTATTTATTGAGAAGGAAAAGATTCATGTGCCTATAATAATATGTAGGTAGTATTCTTCCCTGGTCAAGGAATTTAGAATTCCAATCAAGCAGAAATCGGAGGCACCAGTATTTAGTGCAGCATATGATGCTAATGGTCTTCATTTTTGCCATTCATGACTAGAAAATAAAGCTACCAGAGTTTATTTTAATAAAAGCAGTGCTTTATCAATTATTCTGGCCTGTCTTCAGATACTTTTATCTCTGTGTTCTCCCCACCTCACCCCCAAACCACACCCACACCTAGGTAAACACTAAATGTTCACAGTTATTCTTTCAATTTGCAATTTTACCTGTTTAAAATGCAGATTAATATAGCTCTTTAGCTTTTGAATAAATATAAATAAAACATGGTTATGTTCAATTATAAAGAAAAAAGGTGTTTGCTTCCATCATCCTACAAAGGCTACTGATTTGAAGGTAACCCAGTTTTACACACTGGACACAAGCTGGTAATAAATAACATGGTATATAACTACGTCGCAAAAATTACATGCATGAAAGATTTTGGCTAATTTAGTTCTTCAATTACATTTTTGCATTTTAGATGGAATTCTATATATGCACTCTACATATTAAACATTGGAAAAACAGTTTTAATGTGATTACTTTGTAATTAATGAATCCTTTCTGTACGGTTTTGAAAATTCTGACACAAATTGCACATAATTTACATTTGCCTACAATTTTACTAAAAAATTCATGCCACTGGAATTGATGCAGAGAAGGTAAATACAAATGGTCAATGAAATCTTGATCAATTTCCATTAATTAATGGTTTTGCATAAGGAACCAGTGCAACTTTTGCTAAAAAGTTCTGATTTTGTTTGTTCCATGTTATAGTTAACAGCAAACTTTTGTATTTCAAAATAATATAAAAGGATGATGTGAAGTGTCTGAAATAACATTTTAATAACGAATCTTAAGTAGCAGCTTTTGAAAATTAATTTAATTTTACAAGCCATAATGGATTTGTGTGACAAGGAAAATTTAATGAATGATTTCTCTGGAAACCTTGGCTCTCTGACAGATTAGGTTCATGCGATTTCAGCTGCAACTCAGAACTGGATAGAGAAAAAAAATCATGGGTTTAAATTTTCATCACCACCTAGTGAGACTAGCCAAAAAGTGTGTGAAGACAATCAGACTTGCCTGTGATGCCTTTTGTGATAAAGCAGCCTGCCAATACTAACTGCAACAAATGAAAAATTCAGTTGTTGCAGTGAAGTTTCTGGGGCAGTGATCATTTTTAGAACTACACAGTTTATGGAGAAAAATACTAGCTGTTGACACAGTAAACCATACACAGAAGTTGTGCTTGTTTGATTATTTGCTGCATGAATCTGCTTTGTTTCAATTTATCAAATTCAATGAAATTATGCTTTAAATATGCTCTAAACACTGAACATTTGTACAACCTTAATGCTCAAGGATTAAACTTAGTTAATTTACATTTATAGTTAAAAACATTAAAACTGCATTTCAATAAAAGTTCAAAGTTCATCCACTATTCTGGTTCCTTAAAAACGTTTGTGTGTGTAATGTAACGTAGACTCACAATCTCTACTGTTGTACTTATTTCATCTGTGCTTATCAGCTGAAATGGATTGGAAGGTAGCCAGACACAGACGGCAGGCAGATGGTATGCTTTCCATCATAAGTGATAAGGATACATAAGACAATCTCAGTTAAAATAATATTGACTATGTACTCCCTCATTTCTGAAATGTTTTGTTTTAATGCATTGCTTAATCTTTATAATTTTCTAATAAGCAACACGGAATATTTCTCAAACAGGTGAAGGAAGAAAAATGTTTAAGAATTTATTTTAACTTCCAAAAGTGCAAATAGATTAACCTAACCTCTCATTAGCATTCTTGACTTACCCTCAAACAATCTGAGGTACCATATAGCTCATAAGAAATTACTATTTTAAAACATTGTAAATACAAGAAAAACACTAAGGTATACATGCAAATTTTAATTATTCTATTTAATGTAAAACATTTGAATCCTTTTTGATTATCGTTTGACATTTATGGAGTAGACCAGGATTTATGTATTATGCTCCCTTCTATGAGTTCTGCAGTATTCCCCTCGAGTGCTGAGAAACTTTAAGGAAATCAAGGAACATGGGAATAGCATGATACAGTAGCGTTGAGATAGAAGATCAACTATACAGTTATTGAAAAGCAGAGCAAGCTTAATGAGGCACATGATCTATCCCTGCCCCCATTTCCAATGTTGACAATTCATTTACATATCATCTATTAGATCTGAGTAGAGTTAATCTTTCAAGTTATCCCTTTGCTCATACAGTGAATATATAACCAAGTAATTCAGAGATTCCGGTTATCAGTGTGAGTCCTCCTCCTCACACAAAATGCCAGTGTCATGATGTCCTAAGAAAGTAAAAATAAGTTGTGCTGATAGATACTAGCCATTATTCATTCTCTTCAAATGGACACTTCTAACCCTGTCACATGATAAATGCATTACACTACCACACTTTGACTTAAGACCAAAACATTTTCCAAAGCACCATCCACTTGAGGATTTATTAAGTACTGTCAGAGCACAATATATCATTAGCAGACATGCAAAATCTGTTTTTAGTCAAAGAGAGAAATTCTTGCATTTTATATTCCTTCCTATTCATCTTCCAATTGTTCCTCTCAATGGCCAACAGATCTTCAGTAAACTCAAGAATTTTCACATGGATACTGTATTTTAGTATTATCAGTAAATGTTTTTGTTAAAAAGGCATATTATCAATTTTGTAAGATTAATGGAATGGAAAAGCAAAAAATTTGAATACATAACCATTTTTAAATGAATTTGAATGTAGATGAGAATAGGTCACCCTCCCCTTTCATCCCAAGATACAAACATAAAAAAAGAAAATAATTTTGAATTACTATTCTAATCCAAGCAACTTCCATGAAAATGTGGTAAATTTCAAAATTATCATTAAATTCCAGAATACAAGGCAATGAGTAATATTTACTAATTGGACAATATTAGGATGGGAACAGTGCCTCAACAAAGTGTGTTTGGGGGCTGTACAGCACCTTTGCAAACCAAGTGCGGACTTGTTTGTGGGAGAACAAATATTAACATAAAAGACAAATCCAATTTGTTCAAAACTTACTTAACTTAAAACACTTTTAATACCTCTCCACCTGGCCTTCTGGAAAAGTTGCAACATTTTTAATCTTTTCCTAAACTTCTGGAATTAACTTTGCAGCTCCTGGAGACATCTGCAGGTTTTCTTTATCAGAAGTTGAATGGATTTTGCTGGAGTTCTAGACAACAGAAATGCCTCAATACATATTTGCATAAATGCCTATTTGGTTTTCTCACCTACGTCATTGGCTTGAACTCTCTGCTTAGTTTGCTTAACAGCAAAAGTAGTAATAACAATCATACTTCAATTAACTTTGATGCCGATACAAGAGTCTTAGAAGAGTTTCAGAAGTTAAATGTTGCTCTAAATTAACCCAAGTACAACCTTGTTTGTATCGCTATCCTATACACCTCCAGATCAGTTTTTTTTTTGGATACAAATTAACATCATGATAAAGTCATGTCATCCAGGGCATCACCATAGTTGAAAACTGAAAGTAAAAAAATATATAATTTGATGCCAGGAGTATTGTAAGGTCTTGTGTTAAGACTATTCTAGCTTGAAAATTCTGGGAAAGAATGAGTTAAGAGTAAGAAATGCTCTTATTAGTCTTTATTTCATGTGACTGAGGATAGGAGGAGGATGAAGAGTGCATCAGATAGAATACTTAAGAGTATCAGGATGAAGAGAGGGGAGTACTAGGATGATGGAGAAAGTTCATTACAGCACTGACCAAGGTATTATCAATCAAATGAGGGAGATAAGAAAGATTGGGAAGGAAAGATTGATTGGGGTTTGAAGTGACCATGAGCACAAAAAGTCAGAATTCATTCTTAATTTAATCAGATTTAGAACTCAGGACTGAATCTAAAAACTCCTTTAGAATCTGAAATCACCATTCATATGCAAAACAAAATATCACCAAAATGAAATCAGTTGTAATAAATAAAATTCATAGAATGAAAAGTAGACTTATAGCACAGCACGGAAACAGGCCCTTCAGCCCATCAATTTCACATTAACCACCAACCACCCATTTACACTAATCCTATATTAATCTCTTTTCTTTTTATTCTAACTACTCCTAGATTCTAGCCCTCACCTACATACTAGAACTAACTAATAGGGGCCAATTAATTTACCAACTTGCACACCTTTGGGATGTGGGAGGAAACCAGTGCAGCTAGCTGGAGGAAACCCACGAGATATTGCCCGAGGCCAGGTTTGAAACCAGGTTTCTGGCTCTGTGAGGCACAAGCTCCACTAAATGTGCTGCTAGTAGTTGTTTGAAAAGTTGTAATTTCTTGTTGTTGCATCTCAGTTGCTGATTGTGTTTATTATTTTGTCAACTGGTGTAGAAAGAAGTTCAGCAGGTTGTCAACCAAGTACTTAGCACCAATGGTGGTTAAAATGCTTCAAAGGCTAAAGATCCAACTATTTTGTTCTTAATCTAATTTGTTAGACACAAGCACGTAAATTAACAAATCCCTGTCTGCCATTTTAAAAGATTAATTTTAAAATAAAGTAACTCCTTTGCTAAAATAATAGGAATTTCAGATTAATACATTAAGTGGTCTTATGTTAACAGCAATGTTATTTCAGGGTCCTCAATCTATAAAAAGTGGGATAAAGTTAGAAAGTAGTGACTGCAGGTAAACTTCAGATAGAAAAATATGGCATTTACTTTTGAAATGTATTTAAAATAAAATTCTCTCTACAAAACAGCCCTGAGTTAATTATCAGATTTTCAGAGAATGATAATTCCTTTGGATTGATTATGAGTGTAGAATGGGCATCACGTAGGGAGCACTTGCCATAATGGAGAGCCAGAAGCTTCCAAAAAGGGCAGAGACAGGTCAGAAATAAAGATTCCCACATGGCTAAAAGAAATTAAAAATAAAATTCTTTGTGACAGCCACTGCTTAGGTCGCAGCACCCACTAGACAAATCGAAGTAGGGCCAGCATGTTCTCCTGCTCATCACATCACAATTTTAGCAAAGAATCCTAAATCGAGCAAACTGAGTCCAACTACTTCTAAACATTTGCCAAAAGTAGGAGCAATTATCTTGTAAATGCCCTTAGACTAAGACAATATCCCCTTAAATTGACCCTTCTTGCACCTCTTTAACACTTGGCTCAAGGTTTCCTTTCTACCTCAAATCATTGTTACTAGTTCACTTCTTTCATGTTCACCAGGGCAATGGGTCTCTAATCTTTTTTTCTACAGCTATTGGCCACGTTGGATTCATAATATATCTTGCTACACTTCATTATTACAAGTATCCATAAAAGATGCCCAGTTTCAACTATTCCCATTTTGTTTTGTTCTTTTTGCCAGTGCTATGATTTTGATCATTATAAAACAGATGTACCAGAATAAATGCAGATGCCAGAAAGCTGAAATAAAAATAGAAAATGCTGGAACCACTCATCAGGTCAAGCAGCATTGTGGAAAGAGAAACAGAGTTAACATTAAGTTGAAGACTTTTTGTCACCTATCCAGCATTGTTTCAATTCTGATGAACGATCTTCAACCTGAAGCATTAACCGTTTCTCTTTTCATAGATGCTAAGTGCTTCCAGCATTTTCTGTTTTTATTTCACCAGAAATATACCGCTAAAACTAAGGGTTTAATATAAGCACTGCTGCAGAAAGTTTTCATTACAAATGTTCAAGAAATCCAAGGCAGAGGTTCCTTTGTAATCAGAGTCTAGGTGCTGTTGTTGTGCTAGGTGTTAAAGTGTATAATGACTCTCTGACATTTAATAATGTAATTTTAAGGGGGGGGGTGGGTGGAAACACCCATTTTGTTATAACTGTCATAATACTATTAAATAGCTTATTTATTTACTCTGCTATTCATCTACCATTCAAGCATCTTGGTGCTCACTGACTGAAAATGGTCCCAGCCCTCAAATGCATTAATTTCAAAAAGTTCAACTCCCTCCATGTCTCCTAACATTAGTCAATGATTTTAATTACCTTCTTTAAAATCTGTCTCTGAATTACTCCCTCTAAGAACCTCAATTTATCTTTGACCATGCTTTAAGCCACCTATCCAGTATCATTTCCGTTATCTCAAATTTACCTTGGCACCCACCTATGAAGCAATTTGTGGTATTTCCTTACATTTAAAGTAGTATATAACTGCACGATTCATTCTCATAACTTTCCAAGGTAAAACTACAAGAAGGCTTAATGGTATTGTAGGCAAAATATTTTGTTCGTAAAATAGAAAAATTAATGTTCATATTCCAGATAAGATTTGTGGAAGTTCAGAAAACAAATAAAATTTTAAACTTTAACTTTTCATTGGATTCTTTCCTTTCATTTGTTTCACTTTAACATTTAATTCACACTTTGATTTATACTTCCTCCCAAGTCCTTTATTATTCTCTAATGGTTGTCACCTACTCCAGTCTTTGACAACACCATCCACTACCCATGTACAACCACAAATAACAACTGAAAAATTCCAGAATTCGGTTTCAGGTTAAAAACTTCCGAACATTAAGCTATGGGAGTTTGCAGCGTACTCCCTTGCCCCTGCTGCCACAGGTAAAATTAGAGATTTGGGAAGTCTATTAATTAAATCTTGGCAAGTTGCTGCAGTGCATTTGGAAGGCATACAATGCAGCAATGGCTTTTAGCTTTGTGATATTGTTGGAACTGCAGTCATCCAATTAACGCAAGGCTGTTCCATTTTGCCTTGGAGATAGTGGAAAGACTTGATAATCAGGTGTGTGTTACTTAAACTGACTTCAGCTATTTCAGTTTCCCCCACATAATCTTGAAGACAATTGCTCAGGATCAAGGATGACTTGTATCCACTCCAGTTCTGGAGAGATAAGGATGTGGGATCCACTGTCTTTGCCACAAGTGAAACAAGTGGTGTTTGATGGGAAATGTAAGCAATTGTCTGGGATTCTGCGCATTCTTCCTCATTTGTATTTGTCCTCCAAATACTCCAGTCAGAGGCTTGAAATGGTCAGTGACTTCAATGGAGAGTATATTATATGTTTCCAATTAATTTTTTAAAATGTGTTTGAAGATTTTCTCTTTGTTCCTGGATATCACTTGCCTTGATGGAACTGAGATTGGAGAGCTCATTTTGGGATTCATGCATCAGGCACAAGAACTGCTTAGTAAGATCACCACAGTTGCTTAAATGTTATCAGAGCCTTGATGCTGGAGATGTTTAGTTTGGGAAAGGAATCTGACATTGGTTCACCTATCCTTTTATGGATTTGAAAGATTTTATGAAAATAGCAATCATGGTGCAGATGCCCTCTATAAATTTGTCACATCTGCTAAGCATACAAGAGGGCAGAGAACACAACTGCTTTGTAGACCACAAGTTTGGTGCTAAGTGTGAAGTCTTGGTCTTCTAACACTTTTCATTAGTTGGGTAAAGACCATGACAGTGCATTCATTGCTGCATTCTTTAAGAGGTAGCTCCTGAGATACAAAAAGTAATCCACAGTTTCTATGCTTTTGCCAAGAATCTTGATTGCTGGGTGTGGTGTTGAGCAACAGGGCAGATTGATAATGGAGCTGTGCCTTTCAGACGTTTAGTATTTGGTCCACGCTCTCATAAATTTATGTGTGGGAATCAACAATGACTTGCAGCTAGGGGACTGAGTGCATATATTTGCAGACACAGTATGCATTCTATAATTAGATGACCAAGGCTGAGTAATTGTGGATTAGAAAGAAGGTGACAAAAGTTTCTCAGCAGCCTTCTGAATTAATTCTACTCCATTGGAGAGCACATGGTGGTTGGTGCAAGATTACAGCAAGGATAAATGGGAAGAGGGTTGATGGGTTGTCAGAGTTTTGCTTGACCCCAGTCTGCACTAGGATTCAGTTTGTGGGAGACTCACTGGTTAGGATCACAGCTTGCATGTACTTGTGCAGCAGATGTAGAATGATGATGAGTTTTTGAGGATAACCTAATTTGAGAAGGAATTCCATAATCCCTCTCAGCTGATAGAGTCAAAGTATTTTGGTGAGGTTGAAAAGAATACCATGAATGGTTGGTGCTGTTCCATGCATTTTTCTTGCATCTCTCAATGGACAAAATCTGTAATTGAACTCTGGGAGGAGCTGAATGAAGAGGATTCTTTGCAATGACATGCCCTGTGGTTAAGCAGGGAGACCCCTTTATCATTACCGCAATTAATCTTGTCTCTTTTCTTGAAGATGGTCATGATTAACAGCAACCAAGATTCCCTAACATACTCTCCTCTGACCACATGAGGGAGATGAGGTTATGAATGTATGCCAAAAATACTTCTCTATTATGCTTTAGAACTTCAGCTGGGTTTCCAACTGTTCCAGATGCCTTTTGTTTTTCAACTGTCAGATGGCCTTTTTAATTTCTTGCTGGGCTGGGGTTGCACTAAAAATGTGCCAGATAGTGTGTTGTGTCTCATCTACACAAATTACAGGTAGGGCCTGGATTCAGGAGCTCTTCAATGTGCCTCTTCTGACATTTTGACTAACTCTGTCCTTGATAAGCTCACCTCTGTTCTTGTCTGTCACCAGGAAGGGTCCTAGGGCTGCAGATGGTATTATGGGCTCCCATCAGTTAGGTTACTCAGTTGTCTATGTTGTGCTGACTTGGAAAGGTTTCTTTGCAAAGTCTTTAGGATCATCAACATATATTTTCTTGTGGTCGTTTCAACTGCCATCACCATCTGGGGGCCAGATAGATGGCAATGATAGGCCAGATTGTGTGGTGGTTAATCCAACAGTTGTCATTCCAAGTGTCGCAGATATCATTTTATACTTTGACCATGACATGGTCTAACATGTAGCAATGCTGTGACAGGGCTTTGTATTTGAGTCTTTGATGAAAAAGGGTCTTAATTATGAATAGACTGTTGCAAGCATTTTAACAGAAGGACAATTCTGTTGGAGTTCTGTGTTCCCTTCTTCCTTGCTCACCTCAGACATGGCTCTTTTACCCTTGTTTGGGCCAATAAGGGGCCTGGATCTGAATGGTCCTATCAGTGAATGCATGTGTTACTAAGTGCTTAATAGCAACATGGATAACACCTTTTAACACTTTCTGATGATTGACAGTTTCCAAGAATTTTTTAAATATGATTCATGGGTGGTAGTAGACTAGATGTAATTTGTTTTGATATCCAGGAAAGGATATGCAATATCAATAAATGGCTGGCAGTGTTACATATAACAAAAGCAATAGGCCAGATAATATGCTGGCTTTCGCACAGTTAGACTTGTGTTTCTCAACTAGTGTCATGCCTCTAGCCAGGTTATTCCAGTACAAATACATCAACCAAGCAATGGAGAAAATTGCCTTGGTATGCATCTACTTAATTTGAGAAAAGCAGAGAGTTACTGACCGTAAGAAGACAACATTTAACAAAGTGTGAAGTCAAAGAGTTGTGATAAAATCAAAGTGAGATTCAAGAAAAAAAATCTCTGCTGATTGAAGTCATACCTCATGCAAAGGTCAAATTGGAAAGGTCAATTATCTCAATTCCAGGACACTAAGATAGGAGTTCTTCAGGGAAGTGTCCTGGACCATTTTGATATGATCAGAAGTGGAGAAGCTTGTTGACAATTTCACAACATTCAACTTTATAATTTCTCAAAACTGAAACAGCTCATAGCTGTACTACAGCAAAACCCAGACAACACCTAGGCAAGGGCTGACAAGTGGCAACTAATTACACAACCTTCCAAAACACAATTTGTTACCTCTTACACCATGATCTTTTATTTTCTGCAATGATCTTTCATGAAGCATCTTATCAAATGTCTTCTGGAAAACTAAGTACAGTACATCCAGTAGTTTCGCTTTATCCACAGCCTCTGCCTGATTACGCTGAATTTTTCCAAGTGTCTGCTATAAGACCTAAAATCTTCTAAGATAATTTCCCTATGACAGATGTTAAGCTAACTGTCTTGTAGTTTATTTATTTCTGTCTTCCTCCCTCTTTGAATAGAATGAGAAAGAAAAGGAGAAGAGCTATTATTGTCAACACAGGATAACATCAGCAGAGTACTTACATAAATATTGAATGGTTGACTTCTTAAAAGACACAAAAAGTCTCCTGGAAACACTGGAAAACCAAGACCCAGTGCAAATGAGGAAGTTAAATAAAAGATAATAAATACAAAAAGCTGCAGAAATGAATGAGCCTGAAAACTGAGAAATCCCAAGGACCTGATGATATACACCCTAGAATTTTGAAAGAGGTAGCAATGAAGATAGTGTGGTTATCATCTTCCAAAATTCTGAAGATTCTGACATGGTGCCTGGAGATTGAAGGGCAACAAATTTGTCTCCACTACTTGAGAGGCAGGAAAACACAGAATTACTGACCTATTACGCTGACATAGATTCCAGCAACTTCCCAAATACCTATGATGAAGCGTGTGATATCAAGGTACTCAGAAAATAATGACTTAGCAGAATCAAAATGAATTTATTAACTGTGTCATATTAATTAGTTTGAGTTATTTAACAATGTATGTAATAAAGCAATGTATGGAAGTCATCACTGGACTGAATTTATTTGAATTTTCAAGAACACTTTTAATAAGATCCCACAAAGGATGTTGGTGAACAAGGTACACCTTGCTAGTAAATTACAAGGAATAATATATCAACATGGATTAAGAGTTGGTTAACATTTAAAAAGTAGTAGACATACATGGATCTCTCACATTAGTGACTAGTGGAGAACTACATATCAATTCACAATCCAAATCAGCCATTTGACTAAGAGGACAAAATTGAGGTTATTCACTTGGATTAAAAAAGGCAGAAAAGTTAAGTTTTATTTCTAAAAATGGGAAATGGTGATGCTCAAAGGGACCTAGGTGGCAGTATGAAAGTGCAACAAGCCATTAAGAAGGCAAGTGATATATTGGTCTTTATTGCTAAAGAATATGAATAAGGATTTCTTACTAGAATTACATTGTGCTTTTCATTTTAAATTAAGAAAAATGGAAGATTAATAATGCAGAACTTGAGTTTATTGTAATAGGTCATTTGAAAAAATATCTTGTTGCCTTG
>JARFYF010000022.1:18303356-18313630 GCA_030265395.1 Rhina ancylostomus | reverse complement strand
AGTAAATGTTTTCAGGAATAAAAACAAAAAAAATTGAACTGACAAAGGTTCTTTAACCTGAAGCATTCTCAGTTTCTCTCTCCACAGATGCTGCCTGACCTGCTGAATGTTTCCAGCATTTTCTATTTTTATTTCAGATTTCCAGCATCCACTACTTTCTTATTTTCACCCATTTTCAGGATTGGATTTGATCTGTCAGAGTAATTCAAAGTCAGAATGTAACTGCACTCGTGATTATTTTTAAACTCAAATATTTAGTCTCATGTTTGCCAATTTAACCAAGGCGAGCTGCTAAGCCACTCCAAATATTAAAGAGACTTTGCTGAGTCTGCTGCTTGTTTAGTCTCTGTAAGCATCTGGACCAGGAGAGCTAATACCAATGGTCCCTGAACCATAGCACCAGCCAAAGAAAAAATAGCACCCGAAGGAATAAAGCTATTTAAAGTATGTCTTCATCAAGAATAATTTGCCTTTTATATCCAGTCTCTTTGTTGATAATGGATTAGAATAATACATTGGAAGAGAATACTTTTTGACCAGATGTATAACTCTCTCAACAACTAAAGCTCATGCAAATTCACTATCCTGATCGTAAATGGATATTGTACTAACACACTCAGAGGGTTCTTAAGTATGATAGGAATGCTATCAGACAATGAACTAATGTATTAGAAATAACATGGTGTAAATCAGTAGTACAGTCCTCTGCTGAGGACTATACTGTTGCTGCCAAATGTTGAAATTTCAGATCATTCTACTGGAGAGGTGTCTTGGTGGATTGCATGTTAAAAATATTACTATTGAGCTGCATACATCTGTCATGACTTTACATTCATGTGACAGCAGGGCTGACAGGTGTAAATTAGGTTTCAGATAGGACATCTGATGTTGTGTGATGGTTTGTCATTCCAGTGATTATTCACACTTATTTTTTTGGTCAGGTATCCCACTGAACTCGAGAGGAATCATTGATGAGTTAGGCTAACTGATCTAACTCTTGGAAAGTTTAGTCGTTCTCATTAAAAATGGGAAATGCTCAGTTGACTGCAGCAAGAGGGGAAATCAGATCAGGAGACTGCACTCTCAGGTAAAATGTCAATGAGGGACTCTGCATAAGTTAGAAATCCAACTGAATTGAGGTGGTTTAACATGTTAGTTATTTTATATCATTATATGGAAGTTAATTTTACTGATTTGAGTTTAGAGTAGATTTGAATATAACCGTTGCCTTTTTCATCTTACTGTAGAATGTAACAACTTTAGGGCATAAATTAAGCATTTCTTTACCAGCTTTAACCTGAGCCACTTTCAGAAAGGTTGTATAAATACATGTGTAATAGACCATATACATGGCTGTATGGTTCAGGTACAACTGTTAAACCTGGAGTAATTGCTATCATTCAGTGGTTGGTAGCATTAAACATCTGTCAATGGAGTGGAATTTGGAGGCAGAGTACTTTGCACTGCCTTACTCTACAACACATTAATGCTACCATGCAAGAAGAATTTCGTAGCTTTTGTCAGTGGTTTCAGTGATCTCAATATCTTCCCTCACTGCCCTATATCAGCGCTTACAGGCAACGTATCAATGGCATCCCAATTTGTTAAGGTTCACATTTTATTTGTTTTGTTAAAAAATTCTTCTTAATCTCTTGCTTCCAATTTTAATGTGATGGGGGTGTGGAGGATTTTGCAAATATATAGTTGCTCTAATCTGTGTCTCACCTCCATTCCTCCTCCTCTCCCAAACGCATTGATAGTTTGCTATGGTAATCACCTGCAACTTTGCCAAAGTTTGAGTGAAGCAGTGAGTGTTGAGAAACCATTCAAATATAAGGAGCACCACAGTTGACTGCAATTCTGCCTTCATCTGACCTGAACTTCCAGCAGGTTAATGGCAAGAAAAGGAGGCCTGACTGTCTTTCTTATTTGTTAGACAATCATTATGGCATATCTCTGTCTTGGCTGAGATCAGCTAACTCAGCTCTAGCCAGAAATGAATGGATACTCAGTCAATAGTTAACTCTCACCTTAATAAGTTAAATTTTAAAAAATGAAAACTAAAGCCTCTCTGCAAAAGAAAATTTGTGTTCTTTGGTGCAGATCTGCTGAACTCTGTCTTCTTGTTCTTAACTGACTTTCTGCTGTTAACATACTTCAATCTGACTAAAACAGAGACTTATTAGGAGAGTCCTGATTATGAATGCATCAGTTGTCCCAAACTAAAACCTGTTTGTTTAAATGATTGAAATAAACTTTACATTGCTGAAGGTGCTTGCCTTCTTTAACCTATCCACACAACTCTGCTTTTGGTTACTTAAGACTCTGAGCCCATGGTGCATAATATTGTCTAAAGGCAACTGCAAGAATTATTATGTCTTCTTCACCATCTTAGGCAATACCTTGAGTCAAAAATGATTTGCTTCCACTACAGTCTGTGGGTTCTGAGGTGACCGGCAAGGCCAGTGTTGGAAATGCAGAACCTTCCATGGTTACGTCAGAAAGTTTCTGATGGAATGGGAGGGTTAACAGGGTGTTGCACTCCAGGTTTCTGCATGTTCCCAACACCTGCACTCAGGGTTCTCAGTGCTATTGTGAATGCTCCTGATCCACCTTGAGTGGTCATGAACCAGGAATTCCCAGGAGTATCTGTTTCATGAGTTTGGTGCTGGGCATACGATAGTTGCAGCCTACCCATTGAAGCTGACTGAAGGTAATTAGGTCCTCAGTACAAGGGAAGTTGGCTTGGAAAAGACACTGACATTGGATTGCTTATCCTCGCAGTGGATTTGAAGTATTTTACAGAGAACAGCATTGGTGGTATCTTTCCAGTAACTTGAGGTGCCTGCTGGAGGTAATCCAAGTCTCTGAAGCATATAGAAGAGCAGGAATCACTGCCGCCTGGTAGACCATGAGCTTGGTGCCAAGTTTGTGGTGTTGATCTTCAAACACCCTGTTCCTTAGTTGGCCAAAAGTTGCACTGGCCCATTGGAGGCAATGGTGAATTTTACCACAGCTGAGATGATATGGGAAATATTCCATATTATAAGATGGCGGTGTTGTACAGTAGGGGCAGGCAGGTGGAGGACCTTTGTCTTGTGGGTATTGAATGTCAGATGTTTAAGTGAATGAACCAACAATGCTTTGGAGCTCAACCTCCCAAAGTGCGCAAGTGTGTACTGCAGCTCGACTACTGAGGTTGGGTGTCTTTGGTTCTGGATTGTATGTGCTTAAGGTTGGGCAGTTTCCCAATAGTCTTGTAGATAACTCCACTCAAGAGGAAGCTTGTTGAAGGTGAGGTGAATCTTTGCAGTGAGAGAAGTGTCTTGCTTGACACTGGTCTTCATTGACATTGGATCTGCGGTGGACCCATCAGTTATTACCATGGTTTGCAGGCCATCATGAAGCAAATGTTAAGATAGAGCCAAACTTCCACAGGCTGCCAAGTTTTAAGAGGGTGCACCGTAGTCCCTCCAGGTTGATGGAGTCAAAGACTTTAGTGAGTTCAAAAAAGACCATGTACAGTAGTTGATTCTGCTTGCTACATTTCTCGTAAAATTGACGTGGTGAAGATCACATCTATTGTGTCCCTGGATGGATGGAATTCACACTGCGATTCAGGAAGCAACTCATTGGTCTCTTAGAGGAGGCACTTGATATTGAGACTGGTAATGACTTTCCCTGTAGCAGATAACAGAGAGACTCCTCTGTAGTTCCTGCAATTGGATGTGTCTCTTTTCTTCATGATAGTTATGATTGCATCTTCCATGACATTGCCTGACATATCCTTCTCTTTCCAGATGTGGGTGGTGAGGTGTGGGTTTCTAATTGAAGGTCCCCACAAATGTGTTTTTGAACTTCAGCAGGAATACCATCTTCTTCAGAGGCCTGTTTGTTTTTAGACGCAGATGCTGGAGAGGCCAGAGTTGAAGGAAAACAGAAGTCTCAAATGGTTGTCAGCCTCGATGAGATTACAGAGGAGGTCTGGAGGTCTTGCAAATAAGATCATGAATCTGGAAAATCAAAGTGATGTTTAACATGGAGTCAGTAGTGAGTACTCCAATTATTTTGAATTTACTTTGGCATGAAATTACATAATTAAAATTTGATGCAAATACACTCTCATTTGCTTTTATTGCACTTGAAACAATTATATTTTCAACTACATTAATATGTATGCAATATAATTATCAGTTTTTTGCATGTTGAGTCCAGTTCCTCTTCCTGTGGCTTTCTGGATTTCCCTCAAGAAGACACATAATTGTGACCTTCAGCTAAGAGGCACGAACAAAAAACATTTTCAATTATGATTGAAAAGGTTGGAGGAAACTGACATGTCTACCCATGGCCTCCTCTACTGCCATGTTGAAGCCAGACACAGGTTGGAGAAATAACACCTCATATTCCACCTTGGGAGTCTCCAACCTGCTGGCCTCAACATCAATTTCTCTAACTTCCAGTAACTTCTTTTTCTTCCCCCCGCCAACACCTTTGTCTCCCCTTATTCCTGTGGCTCCCTTCCCCCACCTTGATGACCTACCCATATCCACTCCTCCCCTCCTCCATCTTTTAGTCCATGGTCCACTGCCCTCTCCGACCGGATTCATTCTTCTTCAGCCCTTTGCCTCTTCTACCTATCGCCTCTCAGCTTATTACATATTCCTCTCCTCCCCCTCTCACATGGACTCACCTATTATCTGAAGTCACGTATCATCTGCCTGTGTGCGCTCCTCCCCCTCCTTCCACCTTCTTCTCCTAGCTTTTTCCCTATCTTTTCCAGTCCTGATGAAGGGTCTTGGCCCGAAATGTCAACTGTTTATTTCCCTCCACAGGTGCTGCCTGACCTGCTGAATTCCTCCAGCACTTTTTGTGCATTGCTCCAGATTCCAGCATCTGAAGAATTTCAAGTGTTCTCCTCATCTCCATCCTAAATCTATTCCCCCAGACCTTGAGGCTATGTCCCCTAGTTTTAGTCTCACCTACCAGTAGAAGCAACTTTCCTACCTCTTACCATAATTTTATATGTTTCTATAAGATCCCTTCTCATTCTTCTAAATTGTAGTGAGTATCTGAATACTAGGCGACTCAATCTCTTATCATAGTCTAACCCCCTCATCTCCAGAATCAACCTGGTGAACATCCACTGCATTGCCTCCAAAGCCAGTAAATCTTTCCTCAATAAGGAGACCAGACTGCATGCAGTACTGCAGGTGCAGCCTCACCAGTAACCTGTCTGTACAGTTGCAGTATAACCTCCCTGCTCTTAAATTCAATCCCTCTAGCAATGAAGGCCAACATTCCATTTACCCTTCTTGATAACCTGTTTCACCTGCAAACCAATCTTCTGTGATTCACACACAAGCACCCCCAGGTCCCTCTGCACAACAGCATGCTGCAATCTTCCACCATTTAAAAAATAATCTGATCTTCTATTTTTCCTTACAAAGTGGATGACCTCACATTTACCAACATTGTACTCCTTCTGCCAGACCCTTGCCCACTCACTTAACCTATCTATATCTCTCTGCTGACTTTCCACATCCTCTGCACAATTTGCTTTTCCACTCAGTTTAGTGTCATCAGCAAACTTAGATATGCTACACTCGGTCCCCTCTTCCAAATCGTTAGAATGCAACAATGGCATCTATTGAAAAACTCTTGAAATGAAGCAATGTGGGCATGGCTTTGAAACCAAAAGGTATACTACAGGCTTGTTAACAGTCACCAGGAGACAGGAACAAATCACAGAGAGTTATAAGAATAATAGGGTTATTGTAGCAGGAGATAGCTTCTCTAACATTAACTAGGATTACAGTGTGAAATGTTTAGAGTGGGTGGAATTTTTCAAGTGTGTCCAGGAGTGCTTTTTTGAGTCAGTGTGTAGATGCTCCTACAGTACTGGTCTTAATCTTAGGGAACATAGTTGGGTAAGTGGTTGGAGTGTTAGCAGAGAGCATTTTGGAGATAGTGACGGTGACTCTTTCAATTTTGAGGTGGTTATGGTAAGGGATAAGGATGATCTGCAAATTCAGGTCCTGAATTGAGGGAAGGTTGATTTCTAGATGATTAGATAGGACTGGAAGTAGCTACTTGCAGGTTTTGAAAGAACTGGCAGCAAGTCTAAGGACGCCTGAATGTCAAGGGATATGGAGGGTTGGATAAAGACAAAAAGGAAGTATATGGTAAGTAAAGAACTGAAAACAGGGAAAGCCTTACAGACGTATAGGGAGGTACTTAAAAAAGAAATTGGGACGACAGAAAAGGGACATGAGTTATCCCTGGCAGACAAGATTAAGGAAAATCCCAAAGCATTGTTTAAGTATATTAAAAGGTAAGAGGGAAACCACGAAAATAGTCGGACTCATTTGGGACCAAAAAGGCACTCTGAGTTTGAATGTAGGTGGAGACTTAAATGGATACTTCTCGTCTGAATTCATGAAGGAGAAGGACTTTGTAGTTGGAGAATTCAGGGAGGGGAATGTTATCATTAAAAAGGAGGAGGTATTAGATGTCTTAGTAGATTTAAGGGCGGATAAATCTCAAGGGCCTGATGAGGCGTATGCCAGGCTGTTATGGGAGGCAAGGGAGGAGATTGCTGGGCGCTGACAGAGATTTTTAAATCTTCACTGGCCACAGTTAAGCTGCCAGATGAATAGAGGATAGCAAATGCAGTAGCTTTATTCAAGAAAGGCAGCAGGGATAAGATCGGTAATTATAGGCCAGTGAGGTCAGTAATAGAGATGTTATTGGAAAACATTCTGAGGGATAGGATTAATCAACAATTGGAAAGGCATGGGCTAATCAAAGATAGATTAGTTTTGTTAGCAGGAGATCTTTTCCGACCAATCTGATTGAATGTTTTAAAAAGATAGAACCATAGAACAATACAGCACAATACAGGCCCTTTGGCCCACCATGTTGTGCCGCCCATCTAACCACCCCTCACACCATCTGACCCTTTCCTCCCGCATATCCCTCTATCCCACACTCCTCCATATGCCCATCCATTTCTAACAAAATGTACTTAGGAGGTCAGTGTGGTGGTTGTTATCTGTGTGGACTTCAATAAGTCCCACATGGGAAACGTGAGTCCATGGGATCTAGGGCATATTGGATCCAAAAATTACCTTGATAATATGAGGCGGAGGGTGGTGGTGAACGGTTACTTCAGTGATTGGAAGCCTCAGATCTGTGGACTGCCACAGGGATTGGTGGTGGGTCCCTCACTGTTTGTCATAGATGTCAATGATTTGTATAGAAATGTAGGAGGCATGATAAGTTAGTCTGCAGGTGACACAAAAATTGGTGGTTTTATTGAGAGTGCGAGGATATCTTCGGCTGCGAAACGATATTAGTCAGTTGATAGGATGGACAAAGCGATGAACTTTGGGAGTACTAACAATAATAGGACACACACAGTAAATGAGAGCGTCCTAAAGAGTACAGAGGAACCTTGGTGTACAAGTCCATGGATCCCTGAAGGTGGCAGCACAGATCGGTAAGTTGGCGAAGAACCCATATAGGATACTTGCCTTCATTAGCCAGGGTGCATAAGTGCAGTGAGGATACTGTGTAACTTTTAAAACATTGGTTAGGCCACAGCTGGAGGACTGTGTGCATTTCTGGTCACCAAGCTAAAGGAACCATGTGAGTGCAGTGGAGGGGGTGCAGAGCAGACTCATCAGGATGTCGCCTGGGGCGGAGTGTTTCATTTATGAGGAGAGACTGGATGGGCTGGGTTTGTTTTACTTGCAGCAGAGGAGGCTGAGGGGTGACCTAAGTGAGGTATATAAAATTTTGAGTGGGCAACTTTCCTCGTAGCAGAGGTATCTAAAGCTAGAGGACATGGATTTGGGATAAGGGATAAGAGATTTAGTAGAGATCTAAGGAAGATTTTTTTTCAACTTGAGGATGTTTGGAATCTGGACACACTGACTGAGGGGTAAGTGGAAGAAAGAACTGTTGCTCTCCTTAATAAGTATCTAGCCAAGCATTTGAATGGCCAAAACGTGGAAGGTTATGAACCAAGCGCTGGTAAATGGGATTAGTCTCATGGGTACTTGGTTGTCTGCATGGACGTGGTGGACTGAAAGGCCTGTTCAGGTGCAGTCTGACTCTCTGACTCCCTAACACAGGAAACTGGCCAGTCATGATTTGTCCATGTGAAGCTGAACAAGGGCAATTTGTTCAATTAATCCTCCATCAATCTAAACTTAGGACTATGTTCCAAACCTTATTAAAACTTTGTCCAGCTTTGGACAAAAGTTCAACATGTGAGGTGAGTATGATTACTCTTGACATCAGGGTAACATTTGTCATCAAGGTACCCTGGGAAAAATTAATTAAAGGGAACTCTCCACTGGCTGGAGTCATAGCACAAAGAAGATGATTGTGGTTATAAGGTGGACTCATTTCATTTCAGCCCCATCATCTCCAGAACTAACAGCCCCTCATGGTTTTAAAAACTTCTACAAGGTCACTCCTCTCAGCCTCCCCTGCTCTAGGGAAAATAGTCTCAGCCGATCCGGTTTCTCCTCATAACTCAAGCCCTCCAGTCCAAGCAACATCCTTGTGAATCTTTTCTTCACCCAGTCTAACTTAATCACATTGTTCATGTAGTTTGGTGACCAGAACTGCACACAATACACCAGTTGCAGTCTTGCCACCATCTTGCATAGCTGCAACGTGACATCCAAACTCTTGTACTCAGTTCCCCAACCGATGAAGGCAAGTGTGCCATACGCCTTCTTCACCACTTTGTGTAACTCTGTTGCCAGACAAAGCTACTCCATCTCCTTTCCCTCTTTTGCCTTTTCTTTTGAAATCTTGAATAAGCTAGACCAGAAACTCAGCCAGCCATATACAGTAAGTATGGTGGTTTCAAGCACAGATCAAATGCTAGTATCCTGTGGTGAGTGATTCACCTCTCGACGTCCCAAAGCCTTTTCCCCATATATGAAGTGCAAGTCAGGAGCTTGATGGAACACTCTGCACTTGTCTGCATGAGAACAACTCCGGCAAAGCAGTCTGTTGATTGGCAACCCATCCACCATCCTGTGCATTCAATTCTTCCTCCACTGGCTTCAGTGGCTGCCATGTGTACCACATATAAAATGCACAATGGTTAGGTTGCGCCTTTAGCACCTCCCATGAGCTGTATCACCAGGAAGGACAAGGGCAGCAGATGCATGGGAACACCAGCTGCAGGCCCCACTCCTACTCACACACCATCCTGATTTGGAAGGATATTGCTGGGTCTAAATCCTGGAACTCCATTCCCAGCAGCACTGTGGAATATTCTCAGCAGAGGACTGCAGTGGTTCAAGATATCGACACCTTCTCAATGACAGTAAGGGATGGGCAATGTAGATAATCGATATAGATATTGGCATAGATAATGTGGACAGTAACAGTCTTTTCCCCAGTAGGGGACATAGGTTTTAGCGTGAAAGGGGAAAGATTTAAAAGGGACCTGAGGGGCAACTTTTTCACGCAGAGGGCGGTGAGTGTATATATAATGAGCTGTCAGAAGAAGCGGTTGAGCGGGTATAACCGTATCATTTAGGAAGCACTTGGATAGGTACATGGAGCGGTAGGGCTTTAAGGAACTAGCTGGATTGGCACCGTGGTCAGCATGGACTCGTTGAGCCGAAGGCCCTGTATATTGCTCTGTGACTCTACAAGGACCAACATAGATTCACGGTCTACCAACATTTAAGTCTCTGAAGGTTGAAACAACAGTAGTGTGGTCAGTACCAGCAGATGGTTGCACCACTGTTTACCCAGTACCCCAAGACGATGCCTACCTTGCATGTTAATAATATTAATGTCCCCCTCATAAAGTCATCCCTGGCACAGTTCTTCAGGCAGCATGCCTCATCCTTGCCCTGAAGCTAACAGCAACAGATTGATCCTTCATTTGGCCCTGGGCAGCAATCTGAAGGCAGCCTGTCCAAGGCAAGTGCTTCTTGTAGACCGTTAAAGACTTCTGTACATGCTGAAAGTGAAATGTGAAAAAGTTTCAGTAACCACACTGAAGCCACATAGAGGATTCTGTGAAGTAGCATGAGGACATTGAAACAGTTACACAAAGAAATATAAATTAAATAGAGTAATACAGCATAGAAACAGGCCCTTTGGCCCAACTTGTCTATGCTGACCAAAGTGCTCACCTAAGCTAGTCCTACTTGCCCTGTTATGGTTCTGAGTTCTGGTCCTCAATTTGGCTCCATTAATGCCTTGTTGTCCAGCACATGGATTCCACGCTGGACTGA
>JARFYF010000022.1:18272915-18283884 GCA_030265395.1 Rhina ancylostomus | reverse complement strand
ATCTATTTTCAGACTGCAGACGTTGGAAATCTGAAATGAACTAATGGAGGATCTTTGACCTAAAACATTAACTCTATTTCTCTTTCTATAGATGCTGCCTGATCTGCTGAATATTTCCAGCATTTTCTGTTTTTATTTTAGGTTTTCAGCATCTGCAATTTTTTGATTTTTATTTACTGTTGAATTCACTACCACATTTCTGCTCCCCTTTCTGAAAGGATTTCTGTTGATCTGTTTTGCCTTTTTCACCTTAAGTGGTTACTGTTTCTCTTCTTATCTTTGATAAGATGTTGACCAAAACATACTTCTGCAGTCACATTTCTGTCTTTAGCAAATGTTTACAGTTCCAACTCATCATGTGTGCATTCTAACTGAAAATCAGAGATATTCCCTTTGTCCTATCTACCCTTCCCCGCTCTCTTTACAATATAAAACTATCTTTTCTCTCTTTCCCACTTACTGTTGAAAGTTTCCAGCATTTTTTTATTTTTATTATCCATTTACAAAGATGATTTGGCAGTCCTATGCCTTTTGCTTAAGAGAACATGTTAGCTCTGAACCCTTGAATCTCCTTTCCAAATGCCTTTTATTGCTTCAAACAACTGTTTTCAAACCACTTTTGTTAAATCACTTCTCAATTTAATTAAATTGACCTTAACCCAATTTAGAACTTTTTGCTCCTATTTTTTCCTTGTCTTTTTCCATAACTATGCTAAATCTATCTGGAAAATGGATTATGATCACCACAAAAATGCTCATCCACTCATACTCCTATCACGACTCACCCAAAAATTAAATCCAGAACAGGCCACAAACCCTCACTGATGCTAACCTACTTTGTTGGGCTTGCTGACTAAAACATTAGGAATTCTATGCCCTCTATACCTTTCATACTGAGCGTATCCCCTTTAGTAGTTGGGTAATTGAAATCTTCCGTTATTACTGCCCTAGTGCTTTTGCATATGTCTGGAATTTACCAATAACAGTACTGTTTTATCTTCCTTGGTTATTTGGAGGTCTATAATTCACCTTAATATGCCACTGTTTTTTACTTTGCCTGAACCCCTATAGCATCACTTGTTGATCCTTCTCACTTGACATTCATTCTCAGAGTAGTGATTGTTTCTTTCATCAATATTGTAACCAATCCTACAAACTGTCATACTCCTCTCTCTAAATTGTCTGAAAAGTCAGTAATCACAAACATCATGTAGAAATAAATAAGTATGATCCACTGGCCATTACAGAGACATGGCTGCAGAATAACGCAGATTAGGTCATGAATATTGAATGGTATTTGATGTACAGGAAGGACAGGATGCTAGGAAAAGGTCTTAGTGCAATAGAGAGGAAAATCTAAGTTCAGGAAACCAGGAAGTAGGGAGTGATTTAGCTGGAGATACAAAAAAATAAAAGAGGACATGAGTTTGCTGGAGAGAGTGCAGATCAGATTCACCAGGGTGTTACTTGGACTGGAGGACTTTAGTTATGGGGGGAAATTGGATAGGCTGCATTTGTTTCCCCTGGAGTGAAGGAGGCTGAGGGGTGACCTAATAGAAGTATATAAGGTTATGAGAGCCACAGATAGGGTAGATAGTCAGTATCTGTTTCCCATGGTAGGGGCACCAAAAACAAGAAGGCATAGTTTTAAGGTGAGAATAAGGAGAGTGGTTGAAATCTAAAACCTGCTGCCAGGGGAGGTGGTGGAATCAGACACAATTACCAGGTTTATACACGAGTATAAAAGAAGTAATAATGGGAGCCTGTCAAATGCTTTCTAAGAACATCACATTCTGGAGCCATGCAGACAGCAAGTCATTATCAGACCTGGTACTGTGCAACAGGGTAGGATTAATTAATAACCTTACTGTGAAGGAATTCCTGAGTAGCAATAATCATAGTATGGCTGAATTTTATATTCATTTTAAGGGATGGAAGAATGGGTAGAGCATTTTTTAAAAAAATGGTATTTTAAGCTTAAATGAAGGCAGTTATGATGATATGAAAGCTGAGCTAGCTAAAGAGAACTGGCAAATTAGTCTAAGAGATCAGTCAATCAAGATGCATTGGCAGTCACTTAGAGTGGATCTTTCAAAATGATTTCCAATGAGAAAGGAAAAATTTAATGAGTTTAACTAAATGGTTAACAGTAGCATCAAACTTGAAGAAAAAGCATAGAATTGCACAGTGGTGGGTAGCAGGTTAAAAGATTGAATGGAATATAAAAGCAGCAGAGTATAGATAAAATATTAATAAGGGAGCAAAAAGGAGTTTGAGACAAAGCTATCCAGAAATGGTAAAATATATGGAAGTGTTTCTATGCATATTTTATAAAGAAATGGTAACAACATAAGCATTGGTCCCATAGGAGGTGAGTCTGGGAAATTAATAACAGAAACAAAGAGATGACAGAAGAATTAAACAAGTATTTTCCTTCAGTCTTCACCATAAAAGATACAAATAACATTTCAGAAATAGCTGTAAATCATGACTTGGAAGGGAAGGAGGAACTCAGGAAATTACAATCATCAGGGCAGTGGCAGTGACTAAATTGCTTGAGCTGCAGGCTGACAAGTCTCTGTGTCCTGATGGATTTCATCCTAGAATCTTCAAAGAAATGTCTGATGAGATAGCTGATGCCGAGATTCTGGAAAGGTTCCATTAAGTTTGAAAATAGCAAATGTGACTCTTTTATTCAAAAAGGGAGACAGTAAATTGGAAACCACAGACCAGTTGGCTAAACATCTGTTATGGGAAGATTGTTAGAAGCTATTATTAAAGATGATACAACAGAGCACATAGAAAAACTCAAGGTAATCAGAAAGGGTCAACATGGTCTTGTGAAAAGGAAATCACATTAGAACAAATTATTGGAGGACTCTGAAGGGTAATGTGCTGAGGATAAATAGGAATCACTGGATACACTAAGGTTTCCAGAAGGTATTTGAATAGGTACTGCATCAAAAGTTACTACAGAAAATAAAAATTCAGGATGTAGGAAGTAACATATTTGGGAGGCAGAAGCTTGTCTGGTAGACAGGGCAACAAAGAGTTGGCATAAATGAGTCAATATCAGGTGCTTGAGCCTCAAAGCTTGGTGTTGGTTTATTATTGTCACTTGTACCGAGGTACAGTGAAAAACTTGTCTTGCATACCAATTGTACAGGTCAATTCCTTACACAGTGCAGTTACATTGAGTTAGTGCAAAGTGTATTGAGGTAGTACAGGTAAAAACAATAACAGTACAGAGTTAAGTGTCATAGATTATCTGGATGAATCCTGGGGACACAAAGATAAAGAGGAAATTAATTTGTAAAGAGAATATAGGGAGACTACAAAAGGCAATATGTTAAATTGAGTGGGCAAAGGCCTGGCAAACAGAGTAGAATTCAATAAAATGTAAAATTGTCCATTTTGGCAAGAGAAATAAACTGCATATTATCTAAATGGTAAGAGAATTTAGAGCTCTGAGATGTCAAGGAGTTAGGCTGTTCTAGTGCCTGATTCACAAAAGGCTCACCTGCAGGTACAGTAAGTAATTAGGAAAGCTAACAGCATGATAAAATGCATTTGTAGAGAAATTGAATACAACAGGAGGCAATTATGCTTAGTTTCATGGGCATTGATGAGGCCACATTTGCAATGTAGTAATGGCCTCTAATGTGAGGAAGAACATTAATCCTTTGAAGGCAGTTTTGATAAGATTTACTCAGCTAATACCTGGAATGGCATATAATCTTTTGACAAAAGGTTGGAAAGGTTAGATTTGTATCAACTGGAGCTTAGAAGAATGAGAAGGATCATAATTGAAACGTATATGAAACATATATTTAAAACTGGGGGCCATTGTTTGAAAATATAAGGTCATCCATCTGAGGCAGAGATGAGCAACTTCTTTTCTCTCAGTGGGCCAAGAGACTAAGGAACTCTCTTCCTCAAGGGGCAGTGAAAGCAGCATATTCAAGTTTCTTTAAGGCAGAGATAGATAGATCCATGAAAAGCAAGGGGGTGTGAAAGGTTCCTGGAAGTGGGCAGGAATGTTGCGTTGATGTTACAATTAGATCAGCAATGGCCTTACTAAGTGGAGAAGCAGGCTCTCAGGGTCGAATGGTTTAATCCTGCTCCTAGTTTATATGTCTGTATATTAAGCAGTCATTGGTTGCCCTCCTTTAAGCATTTGTCAGGGTTCTCAACCTGTCTGTCTTACTCACTACATTCCTTGCATTTTGGTATTTACCATAAAACACAACCAGACTCCTGCTATGTCTAATTATTAACCTAGAAATAAATGACTTAAAATATTAATAATGATCAGAAAGTAAAATAAGAGTCAAGTAAAGTCATTCAAAACACATAAATAATTAGAACTATTAAACTGTCATGATAATTTTAAAAGCCTATCTTCCCCTTTGTTTCCAAAGCCATCCCCACAACATTGCTCTTGACATTGATGGGGCCTTGGATCCTAACCATTGCAGTTGTGGGAACTGGAGGGTTTGGTTAATCATGAGGCTTTTCAGATGCTTGTGAGACAATTGTGGAAGTAGTTTGCCACCCAAGGAGGGGGTTTAACTGATTACTGGGGGGGGAATGAGTGCAAAGCTGATCATGGTAAGGAGAGGGAAAATAATAGAGGAGAGAGTTTGCTTGAGAGATAGGGAAAGTACTCCTGCACTCTTGGCCTACAACAACGATAGAGAAGCATTTCTCTTCTCAATCCAGCAATTCTTGCCATCTTTGAACCATCGAATTTTCCCAAGTCCAGGAAATATGATAGACATATTAATTTCATTGCTAATAAAACAAAAATAGTTCAGTGCGGTAGAGAAGTAGAGGGATTTGAGAAGAGGGTTCATAGAAAGCCTTATATTAGGGATTTTAACTTTTGTCATAGGAGGTATTCATTAAATTGTATAACCCTGAAAACAAAAGGGGGAGGACTTGGAAAATCCCAGCTATGTAAGTCAGATACCATGGAAACTTTGGACTATCTGCTTATGGTAACATATGCTTCATGCTCCATTGACAGTGCTATTTGTTGGCCGCTTGCATCACTAGGAGGCCCAGTATTCCTACTTGCAATCTGAATAAAGCTAACCTATAGAACTTAAGGTAAATTTCATTTAAAGAAAATGCACAATGTTGTCCTGGAGATGCAGACATTATTTGGAACAGTGCCACACAACTAACAGCAATGGATAGCCATGATAGAAAGAGGGAACCACAATCTCCAACACTACACTACAGAATTTTGTGAAGAAACCCCTGTATTTCGAGTAGGGAAAAAGGCCTTTCAGACACATCAAGAAAACAGTGGAGGCAGATACATATGGAGTACCATGCCAAAAGTTTAGCCCTGGGGATTTAGATGCAGTGTCACAAGAAGGTCAAATATTACAAGGGAGGCAATAGTTGATTGGGAGATGGGTAAATGGAAACATGGATCATGTAGCCAAGTCTTTTCACAGTGTAAGTATTTGTCCATCTTGTTCCCTTTCACATCCTTTGATCTGACTCTCAAAAAAAACATTCCAGCAACTGGAAAATGATAAGATTTATGGAAAAGATTGTCTGAAAGGAAGTTAATAAGCATGAAGCAGACATCATCTGGTATGCTCTGATCACTTAAGTTCCCTCTTTAAGAATGTAATTTGGACATGAAAACTCTACCTCTGTAATTTGAAATAAAGTTACAAGTTTATGAGAAATAAGCAAATTACCTTAATCTATGATTGTTGCAAAGCTGCTTGAATTTTTGTTGCTCTTTTGTTTGCAATGGTTGAAATTGTTTCTGCTTCTGGATTTTTTCTCCTCTTTCCCAATAAAGTCATTCAGGCCATCACTGGTTCTAGCATTTTTTCTTTAGATTTTCCAGAGCTTGTGTGTGATAATCTTATATTTATAATGATCCAGTAGATCCATATCACCTCCCAGGAAGCTATCTTGTTAGTCCCATCACCGGTCTCCTCATTTCCCTGCACCCCATCAATATCCTCTCACATGTCCATCAACTCTCTTTTGGATCTTTTTGTCATTAAACTAAGGGCCAATTTACAGTTGCCAATTAACATACCATCATGTCTTTGTTATGTGGGAGAAAACCAGAACACCCAGAGGAAACCCATGCTTCACAGAGAGAATATGCAAATTGTGCCATCATTACATTACAGCCAATAATAGCAGACATTTTTACACCAGGATTAGATTCTTTTACGAAGTAGGATAAGGCCAGGTAAATAGTTGAATCTCCTAAAAATGTGGCTAATGGGTGAAGTACCCACTGATAGGACTAGGTGGACATGTGCAGAGATGGTTGCTTATGTTTTCAATTGAGCTCTTAGCTCTGTGGTTGAGATACCTCAACTATGATCAACTTCCAACACTGGTTCAGCCATATCTTGTTCCAGTTATTAATGGAAAATTCAGGCTAATTTTTTCTTACTGTTCTATTTAAAATGTATTTTTTTGCACTGTTCATTCCTGTTCTAATTGTACAAGCCAGGAAACATTTTCAAATGCAGTGCCTTGGCTCAGTATAATGGATTTGGTGCGGAGCCCGAGTCAGTGCAGTGAATCAGGTGAAAAGCCCAGTTTAATGTAATGAATCCTTTGCAATGAGTGAGTGGCAGAGCCTTGATTGGAGCAATAATTCCCATGTAAAGCTGGAGTGCTGCAACAAATTAAACTGTTGCTGTGAGACAGGTGTAGATTCATAGGAAGAGCCATAAGGTGCTAGGTATAAACTCTTTGACACAAACTGCACCCTCAAGCTCTTGGGGAACCTCCTTCAAAGAAATAGGCAGCAATAGCTTAACTGTATTGTTTGATCTGTATTTTCTAATGGGAAGGAATCACTAATTTCCTGAAAAGGCCCAACTATATATCAGTGTTGGGTTAGGCATGAAAAAAATCATACCCTTGTCCTCAGGCTGGATTCAGATTTGCCTTGATTTTAATTTTATATCCGAGTAGACTTGTAGTTAAAGGCAGATACTGTGCCTGACAAAGGTGGCTGACAAAGGCACAAATTGAGGGGCTAGAGGTTCATCCTTTAGATAAGTGATTCAGACTTGGAACTGACGTACAGTTTCCGAGTTTGTAAGTGACACCAAGCTGTATACAAATATAAATTTGCATTTCTACAAAATACAGATTAAATAATAGATTCTGCTTCATAGAATGTGATTAAAACATTTATCCTGATTAAGCATCACTGGTAACTTAATATAATTCCTGATATTTGAAGCATCCTTGTGGCTTTCTTCTCAATATATTAAAACCATTTTTATAACATTTTTTTGAATATAATGTAATTGCACTCTTCTCCTGCAACCTATGGATTTAATTTCATTGTTCGATTTCAATACATGATTACTTAAAATTTCACATCTCGCTCATACAAAGGAGTTATCCTGCTGGCATTAGTTAAGGGTTTATCAATAATTGGCTTTAAAAGTAAGTAAATATCCAGGACCAGCATCGATACTGATTATGAAAGTAAGAGGAATCATTACCCATTGAGCACACAATATCAAACTATACGAGGGGCAATTTACAAAGTCAAGTCTCCATATAGGGTTCAACACCACATTTAAATGAAGTCAATCTCATGGCATTTGAAAAGTTTGCATATTAAACAGTCAAATGGATTGGGATATAGCTTATAGAGAATGCGACCATGTGCTCTCTTTCACTAATATTACACATTTTTAGAAGTAGTTCTTCAAAACACTTTTTCCGTCCTGATTTTAAAAACCTACAAATTAAAAGGACTATTTTATTGTTTTGAATTTCACCACATTTGCTCCTTCACAGGCTCCAATTGCTACATAGCCTCATTCAGCTTGCTGCTTGAACAAACAAATCAAGGAATTTTCCATGATTCTTGAGACCAAGTTTCCTTTAAGCTCAGCCAACAGACGACCTGCTTGCTTTGGTCTAAGGCAGCTTGTCCTTCCAAGTGCAGTCAAACACCACTACCACAAGGCACCCTGTTTTAGCAACGTAGGCAAGAATTTACAAAAGGAAACACATGTGGTGCCAAAGATTTGGACAAACATCACAGTACCCTGACTCAGTGGTTTCATCTGTAAGCAACTGGTAAAATTTTACGAGCACTAATCAAAACAATTAAAACTTACTGAATCTTACATTTGACAGATAAGTTCATTAGCAGCCAATCTTAAATAAACTAACTTACTGACAAGATGTGCCAAGACTGAAACATAGAATTTAACTTCCTGATTTTCTCTGGATGAAAACCTTAATTTTGTTTTAAATGTTATTTTCAATAATGATATATTATATTTTGGCATCTTACAGTTCCAAAGATTCTTGGTTTTGAGAAGACACCACCAATAGTGAAAAAAATAACTTACTTCTTCATACAAATTCAGGCCAATGAAAACAGCATTAAAGCTATCAATTTTTGATCTTGTTTTGATATGTAGGTGATTTTAGTTTTTTTTCCCAACAGCTCATATGCAAGGGAGACTTATACAATCTAAAAGGCACAGGGAAAGGAAGACAGTTCATTGTTGTTCTTTATACCAACAAGGCAAATAAATTATAGCAAAGTACTGGTAAATTGGTTTATTATCATCACATACATGGAGGTACAGTGTAAAACATTGCTTTGCATGCCATCCATACAGATCACTTTATCACATCAGTACATTAAGGTAGTACAAGAGAAAACAATAACAGAATGCAGAATAAAATGTCACAGCTACAGAGAAAGTGCAGAGCAGGCAGACAATAAGGTGCAAGGCCATAACAATGTAGATTGTGAGGTCTTATGTACTAGGGGACTGTTCAATAGTCTTTATATCTGCAGGTTAGAAACTGTCCTTGCACCTGGTGATACATGATTTCAGGCTTTTGTATCTTCTGCCTGATGGGAGGGGGGAGAAGGGAGAACGTCCAGGGTCGGTGGGTTCTTTGTTTATGTTGGTTGCTTTACCGAGCCAGTGAAAGTGTAGACAGAGTCCATGGAGCGGAGGCTGATTTCCGAGATGTGCTGAGCTGTGTCCACAACTCTCGGTAGTTCTTTTGCAGTCTCAGGCAGAGCAGCTCCATACCAAGCTGTGATGCATCTGGATAGGATGCTTTCTATGGTGCATCAATAAAAATTAGTGAGGATCAAAAGGGACGTGCCAAATCTCTTTAGCTTCCTGAGGAAGTAGAAGTGCTGGTGAGCTTTCTTCGCTGTGGCATCTACGTGGTTGAACCAGCACAGGCTATCAGTAATTTTCACTCCCAAGAACTTGAAACTCTCAGTCCTCTCAACCTCAGCACCGATGATGTAAACAGAAGCATGTGCACTGCTCCCCTTCCTGAAGTCAATGACCAACTCTTTTCTTTTGCTGACATTAAGCAAGAGGTGATTGTCATGACACCAAGCCACTGGTTTACTGCTGTCCAAGATGAAGTGTGTTTTTAACAGAGGTCCAATTAATCATTACATGTTTTTCGCTCTGTCAAGTAACAGCTGTTGAATATTATAATGGATAAAGAACTAGTAGGTGTTCAAATATTGGAGAAGTTACATCAGAATGATTGGAAAACTCTGATTATAAAACCAAACCTGAATGATTGTGTGGAAGCACTCAGCAGATCATGTAGCATCTGTGGGAAGAGAAACAAGGTTAATGTTTGAGGTCAATAACCTTTCATCAGAACTGAGAAAAGTTTGATATCAAACATGTTTTAACTTGCAGAGAATGAAGAGGAGTTAGAGAACAAAAGGAATGCTTGTGATTGTGTGGAGGCCAGGAGAAACTGAATGATACAAGTGATGGTAGTGCCAGTTGAAAGAGATGTCAGGGCATATTAATGGGAAATTAACTATTTAGAGGAGATAAGATGAGGGAAAACAGGCAAAGGGAAGTAAATATGAAAACATTATTGTAAATGTGATATAAAACTGGAGAATAAAACACCACAAGTGGTGGAAATTTGAAATAAATCTGAAAATATTGCAAGTACTTAACAGATTGGTTAGGGAACATCAGTGCAAAGAGAAATCAACTTGATGAGATTTCAATGGAACTGGCCAATTCTGAATTTGATTATTTGAAAATGTTGAACTGAATGTCAAGTTCTGCACCTGTTCAGAAGATGAAACAGTATAAGGGGCCAAAGACAGAGAGATCAGAGTGAGAGTGCAATGGACGATTAAAGTGACAGGCAGTTGGAAGCTCAAGGTCAAGGTCAACCTTGCAGAATGCAAAGTGGTCACCCAATCTGCATTTGGTTTCTCCAATATAAAGGAGACCACATTTAGCATTTTCTGTTTTTATTTAAGATTTCCAGCACCTGCAGTATTCTGCTTCTTCAGTTTATACCTTGCAGTTCCAGAATTCTTTTCTTTTTTATTTCTCTGTTCCTGTTTTCATTTATCTTCTTCTGTTTACACCTCCTCCAGACAGATTATTAGTGATATAAATGCCTTCATCATCCTACATTTCTCCCAGTTTAATTTGATGAGCATTGATTGATTAGCCTGGGCTGACACTCGATTCAAAGGCAGTGGGGGCAGGTTGCAGTCTAAGATAAGATAAGATATTTATTTAGTAGTCACATGTACATTGAAACACACAGTGAAATATGTATTTTTGCTTTACTGAGAATGTACTGGGGGATGGCCCACAAGTGTCGCCACTTTCAGAGCCAACATAGCATGCCCACACTCCTAACCTGTACGTCTTTGGAATGTGTGATGAAACCGGAGCACCCAGAGGAAACTCACGCAGACACATGGGGAGAACGTACAAATTCCTTACAGACAGCAATGGGAATTGAACCCGGGTCGCTGGCGCTGTAATAGTGTTACACTAACCACTACACTACCATGCCGCCCCTACACTACTGTGCTGCCCCTAAACTACCATGCCACCCCATGCTGCTTTTTTGTGTAACAGCTGCTGCTGCTTGAAGATGTGCACCTTGTAATTTAGAAACAGGAACT
>JARFYF010000022.1:18111557-18133778 GCA_030265395.1 Rhina ancylostomus | reverse complement strand
GTCTGCCTGTGCTGCTGCCTTCAGGGATCCTAAGTCATGTGCATCTAGTTACTTGTTCTCCTTCATACTTCCTGGGATCCAACCATTCATTGGTTTTTCCAAAATGCATCACCTTGTATTTTTCAGGATTAAATTCCACCTTCCTTTTCTTTATATATCTTATCAGCTATTAAACATCATTCTGTTGCCTAAGACTACCCTCCTCACTATTAAAACTATCAATTTTCAAGTCATCTATGAACTTACTAATCATACTTCCTATATTCACATCCAGATCACAAGATACCAATCCCTATGGTACACTAATAATTTCAGGCTTCTAACAGTAAAACAACCGTCGACCTTCACCTTCTATCTCTATCACCAGGACACTCCAATATCAGTATGAAGAGAGCCCTGTGTTTATTGGAAGTGTTTCGATTTCTACAAATTTTAACCAGTTGAACCGTTAGTTTACATAGATAGGTATTTTGTTCAAAGTCCGACAGCACATTTTCCAGAATGAATTGAGAGTTTTACAGGCCTCCTCAGCAATGTTCCTTCATCAACATACCACAGAAATAAATGAACTTTCCATTTATTTCACACACTGTTCATGACCATGCTCTGTGCAAATAAATTGTCAAATTTTATTGCAACAGTAACTCTTACACCAATGGATTAAAAAATATTACATTGTATTTGAAGTGCTTTGGAGCATCTTCATAAAGTATGATATTGTTGGAATTGTTTCAAAATTTTAATGACCAGTTTCTCCTTTTAATACAACTGTTTACTGTAAATCATGAATTGAAAACAGCTCTAAAACAAGGATTATAATTTGCTTTAAATCAGATCAACAACATTGGGGTTCGGAGCTCCAGATCCCCACTGCCAACTTTGAGGAAGTGTTGACCAATGATGAGGTTGCCTATGAGTGGCTGTGCAATCTACGGAGAATAGGATTTGTACAACTGAAGCATGCTCCTACGGAAAAAGGACAAGTGGCTAAACTGGGAAAGAGGATCGGCTACCTGAGGCTGACCTTTTATGGGTAGGTGACAAATATAATACCAAACTTTATAACATCTCACAACAAAATGCACTTATCTGTTGATCATTTACTGTGTCTGTAACACCTCCACGTGTGATTCCTTACCTTGAAACCAATCCATTTGATCTATTTTAATGTTCACAAAAAAGATTTTGTAAACCAACTATTTTTTTAAACTTAGAAACCAAAAGCTGTGTTATTAGATTGTGTATTTACATCCATATATGAGTATTTACAAACACTCATATAACAGATGAAATTAATTCAAGAATAGATTATGTCCATGCAAAGATTTTATTTGAAATAAAGATGACCCAAAGTAATTCAGAAAAACGCATCAGGAAAATGAGCACTGAGCTCCAAGGAAGTGAGTTGGAGGTGAGCTCAAAGGCTTGGTGAGAGAGACAGGTTTATAAAACATGCAAAGAGAAGTGCCAAAATGGGAAGAGACTTAGACAGCTTTGATGAATAGGACTATGGAAATAATGATGGATTAATTGGAGGGGTTAATGCATGTAATTTTTAGGAGGGATAAACAATTAAAAGGCATTGCAGAGGTGAAGCATAACAAGTCCATAGATTGTTCTTGGTTCAAAATCTAAGGTTTTGGATTGAAATGAATTAGGTAACAAGTATAAATGGATTAGCAGGACTTATTGAATTTACGTAAGGCAGTTTCAGACAAGGTGTGATCCATATAGAGCAGCAAGTTGGCCAAGCAGACTAATCTGGACTTTGAAAGGAAACTATTTTTCTCAACAGCAGACAGCCGGAGATAACAGTAGTTACCAATAAAGTAAAGATGGAGTCTTCAGAGCTCATATTAGAGTCAGCCTTTGACTTGAAGAATGCTAAGATTGTGGTTTCAAGATTCATCAAATGCAAGTCGAAAGGAGGTCAAATGTAAGAGGAAAGTATTCAGTTAATGGCAAGACCCTTAACAGCATTAATGTACAGAGGGATCTTGGGATCCAAAACCACAGGTCCCTAAAAGTAGCCATGCAAGAAGATATAAAGAAAGCATATGGCATGCTTGGCTTCACTGGTCGGAGCATTGCGTATAAGAGTAAGGAAGTCATGTTGCAGCTATATAAAACTTTGGTCAGGTCACACTTAGGGTATTGTGTGCAGTTCTGGTCATCCCATTACAGGAAGGATGTGGAGGATTTGAAAAGGGTGCAGAAGAGGTTTACCAAGATGCTGTCTGGATTAAAGGGTATGAGCTTTAAGGTCGGGTTGGGTTGTTTTCTCTGAACTGTCAGAGGCTGAGGGGAGACCTGATAGAAGTTTATAAAATTATGAGAGGCATAGATAGGGTAGAAGGTCAGAATCTTTTGCCCAGGATAGAAATGCCAAGTATGAGAGGATGTACATTTAAGCTGAGAGGGGAAAAGTTTAAAGGAGATGTGCAGGTCAAGTTTTTTTTACACAGAGTGGTAGGGTGCCTGGAAAGTGCTGCCAAGGGAAGTGGTAGAAGCAGATAAGATGGTGATGTTTAAGTGGACCAGACATGAGGGGCTAAAGGGCCTGTTCCTGAGTGGTACTATTCTATGTTCTATTTCACCCCTTTTCTAATCATGCATCCCTTATTGTTTTTGGCAGTTTCTTAACCATTTTCCCACCCTCTCAGAGTTCATCTCATCCTTAAGATCATCTAATGCCTTTCAATTTCTTCCATTCAACTGCTGTTCCTATTTCCAGTTCCACCCCTCCAGTATTTGACACTTTCACGCAGGGAGAATGACTCAGACTATCTACTGTATCTCTGCCTCTCATAATTTTATATACTTCTATTAGGTCACCCCTCAGCCTCCAATACTTAAAAAAAATCCAAGTTTGTCCAACCTCTCTTTACAGCTAATACTCTCTAATCCAGACAACATCCCAGTGAACCTCTTCTGCACCATCTCCAAAGGCTCTACATCTTTCCTGTAATGCAGTGACAGAACTGCACATAATACTTCCAAGTGTGGTCTAACCAAAGTTTTATACAGCTGCATCATAACTTCCCGACTCTTATACTCAACTCCCCAACCGATGACGGCAAGTATGTTGTGTGCCTTCTTCACCACACTGTACATGATGCCACTTTCAGGGAACTATGAATGTGCACCCTAAAATTCCTCTCTTCATCAGTGCTCCATAAGGTCCTGCCATTAGGATCCAAGGGCACAGCCTCAGAATAAAGGGACATCCCTTTGAAACTGAGATGAGGAGGAATTTCTTCAGCCAGTGGATGGTGAATCTGTGGAATTCATTGCCACAGAAGGCTGTGAAGGCCAAATTATTGGGTGTTTTTAAGGCAGAGATTGATAGGTTCTTGATTGGTAAGGGGATTAACGATTACAGGGAGAAGACAGGAGAATGGGGTTGAAAAAAAATCAGCCGTAATTGAGTGGGGGAGCAGACTCAATGGACTGAATTGCCTAATTCTGCTCCTATACCTTATGGCCTTATTTGATATAAACAGATATCAGAAAAGATATATGTGACCCACCCCCATCTTGATTTTGAAGCAAAGACATTTATAAAGGACTGTGTTTAAAAAAGAGGATGGGAGTTGAGCGGAGAGAGAATAGGACAAAGGATTTAAGGGATAGTTGGTTGTAGAATTTGGGGTTGCCCTCATCCTCTGAAATGATTTGGAAAGAGTAATGGACAGTTTAGCCTATGGAGGCAAAGCATCATAAAGCTCCATGTGACACCACATCTACCAATTGATGACTGTAATTTATGGGATGGGAGATGACTAATTTACTGACAATAATGTTGTTGCATTTTGATGCATGGGAATGATTGGGTAGAGCAGCAGTGACAGAGGTATTAGTGACTGATAGAGGTACTGTTACATGTTAACAGGATAGCTTTTATTGGAAGCAAATCCATCCACTATGTCATTTTGTTGTCTAAAGTAGGTTTTTACAGAATTCATTGAAACAAGCAATATCAGGAGAGTGTACCAAGACAATTCAATTGATCAAGGCTACATTCTCTCTTTCACTCTGTTTCTCACTCTGTTACAGACTATACTTTCTGAAGAACAAGCAGTTTTGTTCAAAATGATTTGCATGCAGCACCAGTCTCTGCTGGCTACTTTGTACAAGGCTTGCTCAGTTATTAATTGGTGATGAAAACTTTTGAATGTGTTTATGGCTAAAGGTACACTTAAGTGATTCCAATATGGAATTGGAATTCCAATATGAAATTTGAATTAAGAAAAAAATAAAAGAATGAAGTAATCTCAATGAAATGTTTATTAATCTGATGGGGCTTGACACAGAGGATTCTGAGGTGTTTCCTCAGACTGGAGAATCTAGCATTAGGGAGCTTAATTTCAGGATATGGGATCAACTGTGTAGATGTGGAGCAATTTCTTCATTCAGGGGATTGTGAAATTTTGGAATTCTCTATTGCAGAAGCCTGTGAAAGCTTAATCATTGAGTATATTACCACTGATATTGACAGATTTTTGGATTCTGGATTCTGAGGAAAGCAGGGGATTTTTGAAGCAGACAAGAAAATGAACAAGGTTGAAGATAAGTCAAGATATCAAATGATGGAGCAGGCTTACAGGCCCATAATTCTCCTAACTCTTTTTTTATCTTCTTCAGGAGACATAAAGATAAAGCAGCAACTTAATTAAAATGAGGCAAAATTCAGTGACAGTGGTCACCACTTGGGGCCTAAGATAAGTGCCCATAGAGTAGCTCTGTGCATCCAAAAGAGGCCTTTGTGAATTTCAGAGTCCTGAGGCTATGAAAGGTGGTTTAATCACTGATTTCTGTTTTCTTTTGGTTGAGCATCCTGAGCAAAATAGATAATAAAATTTAATTTGTCTTTGTAACAGTTAGGATTGCCTTATCCCATGTAATCAATGCCTGAATTCTGCAAAGGATTCTAGTTTTACTTTAGAATGACTATTTATTTGACAAGATTTAAATAGTCCATCATAAAGTATCCATACTTGTCATAATCAGGGTAATAGCTCATGTTTGCATATGCCAGATTGCTTCAGGCATGATGCTGGAGTGACCCAAAGACCCATTCCAGAGTGAACAAAAAAAGAAAGTATCCTTTCTTCAATTCATAAAACAGTAAAAATGCAATTTTATCAAAGTAGTCAATATCCTATTATAATAATTCACCTGTCCAGGTTTGTGAGCAGTGGGAAAGTGATAGGCTGCAACATTTCAGAATGGCTTTGGCTTGACAGATCAGCAGGACTGTTCTATGCAGAAGAAAATATTTGGACGCTCTAGTAATTCTCGACCATTTGCCTCTAATTGTGAGGAATTTGATATAGCAAGTAGTTAAAACATAGCCAATTTGAATTATGGTATGCTGAAGCTTGGATCTGCAGTTGCTAAATTGGTTGTGATACTAAAGGGAGTTGTAAAATAGATAGTAACATACAAATTAAAATCAGGAGTAGACCACTTGACCCTCTGAACTTCTTCCACTATTTAATATGATCACAACTGATCTGACAACTTCACCTCCATGTTCCTGTCTATCTGCGGTTATCTCTCACCCCCTTGCTAATAAGGAATGTTTCTACCCCTGCCTTAAACATTTTCAAAGACTCGAATACCATCATCCTTTAGAAAAGCCCTGAACTATCAATGAAGGAAGTGTTGAGATTATAGAAAGTGTCAGCGAGAGAACTCGAGTTTTTTCAGAACTGAACAGTAAGATAGAAAATGTCACTTAAGAAGGAACTGAGGAATGAATCACTGTCAGAAATGAAGAAATAACAGTCAAACATTTTTACAGTGTACTCCTCGAACAAAAGATTGAGATAGCTCGAAGGTGATAAAATGCAACTGAATTAGTGTTTTGTAGCTGGTTGAATTAGCTGTGCTTGGCCCCGATCATTTGTCAGATACTAATGATAATTGACCAGAATCTGAAGGATACACTTCCTTGTTCAAAACTTATGATGACGTGCAAGCAAATGCCCAGCATAAATGGCATGTCCTAACTAAGCTGTAATGAGAGTTTACAGGGTTCTGTGCTGCTAAAGCATATGGCTAGATGCTATTAAACTAAAAAAAACTTCAGCAGTATACCAAAAAACATCTTGAGGACCTTTAACCTCATTTTTCCTAATCTCCCAGCAATTTGCCCTTTGGACTTGGCAAGTTGGAGTTTGACTCTGCATTAAGACAAAATATAAAGAGTAAATTGAGCAAACAAAAATGATTGTGTATTTCTCAGTAGCTTGATTTTAAAATTTATTATTCTGGGATTCTGCATTGACTGCCAAGCAGCTGACCTAAATTGCCACAGAGCTTTTATTGATAGGTAGTTTATCTTACTTTACATAAGAAAATAAGATAAAGGAGGAGTAGTTGGCGCTACAGTTCCGTGAATCTGCTCTGCCAGTCAGTAAGATCACAGCTAATCAGAACTTGACCTCAACTGCACTTGTGGAACTATATGTTCCACAAAAGCTTGACTCCTACATAGTTCAAATATATATTTGGAACAGGAGGTTTGAAAAGAGGTGAGTCTCTTTGCTTGTGAGTTTCACCTTGCAGGTGTCAGGAGTTGGAGCTAGATGAGGAGTGGGAGATTTGAAGAGAGCTGAGTCTGTATGCTTGTGTTTGGGAGTTTCACCTTGCAGGAGTCTAAAAGAGGCACATTTACAAGTTGTTAATAGTTGATTGGCTCATTAGCTAGTTAACAGCAGTCAATAAAAAGAAGTAAGGGGCAAATGGAGCAACCATTGTGGGAGTGGGCCAGTGTTAGAGTGGGCAGCTGGGGTTTTGGCTCAAGAAGCTTCAGAGAGAAGAGGCAGAGGCTAAGAAGTTGGCGACTTGGAGCGAGAGCAGGAGAATGGAAAAGCGAGTCTCTTTGTTTGCTCGTGATTTTCACTTGAAGGAATTTAAGAGGCAAGTCGGCTAATTGTTAGTCAGGATCATGGCTCCGTGCGTAGCTCTGCTGGGCAGCAAAAAGAGTGGCAGAGCTATAATAGTAGGGGATTCCATGGTAAGGGGAATAGACAGGAACATCTGTGGCTGCAAATGGGACTCCTGGTTGGTGTGTTGCCTTCCGGGTGCAAGGGTCAGGGATGTCTCAGAGCAGCTGCAGGACATTCTGGAAGGGCAGGGTGAACAGCCGGCTGTCATGGTGCATGTAGGTACCCACAATATAGGAAAAAAGCAGGATGAGGTCCTACAAACTGAATTTAGGGAGCTAGAAGATAGATTAAAAAGTCAGAACAGTAAAGGGAAAAAAATCACTGGTGGGAGTTGTCTATAGGCCACTGAATAATAACATTACAGTGGCACAGGCAATAAATGAGAAATATCAGACGTATCTAAGAATGGAACAGCAGTTGTCATGGGGTTGTCATAACTTCCACATAGATTGTGCGAACCAAGTTGGTTGACGCAGTCTTGAGGAGGACTTCATAGAATGCATCTGTGATGGTTTTCTTGACCAGTGTGTTAGTGAACCTACAAGGGAAATGCTATCTTAGATCTGGTCCTGTACAATGAGACAGGTAAAGTTAACTATCTTGTAGCTAGGGATCCTCTTGGAAAGAGTAATCATGGTATAATTGAATTTCTCATACAAATAGGGGGTGCAATAGTTCTATCTAAAACCAGCCTAAACAAGGGAGACTACAGCAGGATGAGGGAGGAGCTGGCCAGCATAGACTGGGAACACAGGCTATATGGTGGGATAGTTGAAGAAAAGTGGAAGAATTTTGAAGAGATTTATCATGGTGCTCAACAGAAATATATTCCAGTTAAAAGCAAGGACAGTAAGGGTGAGAAGAGCCAGCCTTGGATAACAAAGGAAATAAGAGAAGGCATCAAGCTAAAAGCTCATGCATATAAAGTCAGCAAGAGTAGTGGGAAACTGGAAGATTGAGAAAACGTTAAAAAGCAATAAAGAACCACTAAGCAAGCAATAAGAAAAGTGAAGATAGGTTATGAAAGTAAACTAGCACAAAATATAAAAACAGATAGTAACATTTTTTTTATAATTATATAAAGCGTAAAAAGGTGGCCAATATGAACATAGGTCCCATGGAAGATGAGAAGGGGGAATTAATATTGGGTAATGTAGAAATGGTCGAGGCCTTGAACGACTGTTTTGTGTCAGTCTTCATGTTGGTGGATATATCTAACATGCCAAAGAAAGATGTTATGGATGCAATGGGAGGTGAAGACATCAATACAATCGTTGTCACTAAAGAGTTAGTGATGAGCAAACTATTGGGCCTACAGGTAGACAAGTCCCCTGGTCCTGATGGGATGCATGCCAGGGTACTGAAAGAAATGGCAGAAGTTATAGTAGAGCCGTTTGTGATAATTTACCAAAATTCTCTGGAACCTGGACAGGTCCTGGCAGAATAGAAGACAGCGAATGTCACACCACTGTTTAAAAAAGGATGTAGGTAAAATGCAAGAAACTATAGGCCAGTTAGCTTAATGTCTGAAATCGGGAAAATGCCAGAAGCTCTCACTAAGGAAGAAATAGCAAGACACCTGGATAGAAATGGTTCTATCAGGCAGATACAGCATGGATTCAGGAAGGGCAGGTCCTGTTTGACAAACTTACTGGAGTTCTTTGAGAATATAATGAGCACAGTGGATAGAGGGAAACAGGTGGATGTTGTATACTTGGATTTCCAGAAGGCATTCAATAGGTGCTGCATAAAAGACATTGATAAGATAAGGATGCATGTATTAGCATAGACAGAGGATTGGTTAACCAATAGAAGGCAGAGAGTTGGGATAAATTGGTGTTTCTCTGGTTGGCAATCAGTGGTGTGCAGGCTGTCACAGGGGTCAGTGCTGGGATCACAACTGTTCATGATATACATTAACAATTTGGAAGAGGGGACTGAGTGTAGTGTATCTAAGTTTACTGATGACAATAAATTAAGTGGAAAAGCTAATTGTGCAGAGGATGCAGAGAGATATAGATAGGTTAAGAGAGTGGGCAAGGGTCTGGCAGATGAAGTACATTGTTGGTAAATGTGAGGTCCTCCACTTTGGAAGTAAAAATGGAAGATCAGATTTTTATTTAAATGGTGAAAGATTGCAGCATGCTATTGTTCTGAGGGACTTGGGAATGCTTGTACATGAATTGCAAAAGTTTAATTTGCAGGCACAAGACAAATGGAATGTTGGCCATTGCTGGAGGAATTGAATTTAAGAGCAGGGAGGTTATGCTGCAACTGTATAGAGTACTGGTGAGGCTACACCTGGAGTACTATGTGCAGTTCTGGTCTCCTTACTTGAGAGGTTCACCAGGTTGATTCCAGAGATGAGGGGTTTATCAAATGAGGACAGATTGAGTCACCTGGGATTATGTTTGCTGTAATTCAGAAGAATGAGAGTTCTTATACAAACACAAAATATTATGAGAAGGATAAGTGTGAGGCAGGAAAGTTGTTTCCAGGGGTAGGTAAGACTAGATCTAGGGGATATAGCCTCAAGCTTCAGGGGAGTAGATTTAGGGCAGAGATGAGGAGGAACTGCTTTTCCCAGAGAGTAGTGAAATCTGTGGAATTCTCCACCTAGGTAAGCAGCAGAGGCTACCTCATTAAATATATTTAAGACAAGAGAGATGGATTTTTGCATAATAGGGAAATTAAGGGTTGAGGAAAAGGCAAGTAGGGGGAGCTGAGTCCACGGCCAGATCAGACATGATCTTATTGAATGGTAGAGTAGGCTCAGTGGGCCTGCTGGCCTACTCCTGTTCCTATGTTTTTCCCCCACCCCTCCCAGCTTTCAGGTTAACCAATTTTCAATTACATTCCTCTTGTTCCTTTATTCCAGAGGCATCAATCTTGATGATAAACCTATTGCACAGCACATCAAATACCATTTAGAAATGCACAAATACAATGCCAATAGCAGTTTACTCAAACATCTAGCACTTCATCAAAAACCCTGTTGTACTATTAATACCCAAACCCCTTCATGACCAGAGGCAAGTTGACCTGAACTTTTATCTATGTTCCTTCACATATACTGGACCAGACGAGCACTCGTTTTTATTTCAGCTTGAGGACCTACAATATTTATTTTAAACTTGATGCAAAAGGCCTGTGAAGTTCCTTGGGCATTTGTTCCGTTAAACTTATGCAATTACCTTGCTGCATAATATTAGCTAACACTGCACAGTAGTATTGGAGAAACTACAGGAGCTGGAGAGCAAATACTTCAAGTTCCCTCTGCCCACGTTGGCATTATAGAATTATAACTGCATAAGGCATTCAGCCCAAGTACTTGGAAGCTCCTTGCACAGCTATTGACTCAATCCCATTTCTTTGATTTCCCTACAGAGCCGCAAATGATTTTCCCCTCAAGTCCCACCCCAAGTTCCTTTTTAAAAGCATGATTGACGATTTCCACTACAGGGAGCCGAATTCCATTCTATGATCATACACTGTGTAACAGGTTTGTTTCACATTTCTAACCTCCTCTACCGCCCCTCCTCCCACCAGCATCTTTTACCCATTACTTTGAATTGATCACTTGATCCATAAACCATATGCTAAGAACAGCTTCTCCATCATATCCAAGCCCATAACAAGCTTGGAATTCACAAGCGTATCTCATTTTGTTGCAGAGGGAATCCTGCTTTTCCAGACTAGCCTTGTAGATGGAATCCCTCATCCCAGAAGCCTTCCTAGTAAATTCCTTCTCAGGCCCCAGGATTGTTGTATTTATTTAAAACTTGGTGTCTGAACTGGATACAAAACTCCAGTTGTGCACTAAATATTGTAAAAATACACATTTGTGTAGCTGTTTATTGAGACTGCCACTCCCCATGCTTACCAACTGCTGTCTATCTGCCGTGATGCTCTTCAAGATTCACATACATATACCCTGCACACCCTTTGCAATTAAGTTCATGTTTCTCATTGCTCTTTTCACCGTTCAACCCGTGAGTTCTATATTAATTTCATCTGGCATTTGTGTGCCTGATGACCAATCTGAAGATTTAAAAAACTCTACAGACTACAGTGGGTCCCAAACCACAGCAAAACCAATTATAATTGTGCACGCAAGACAAAATGCTCAAATTTTCAAATGCTACTGCTGTTCATTTCAGTTGAAGCTTCTGTATCAACATCCCAAGAACTTGAAGCTTTTGAAAGACTGCAGTTGATTGGTGCAGAGCATGCCTTGATACAAAATGGCATTCATTGATGACAAACAAATCCACCCTTGCACAGGGCAATAAAATGCAGAAAATCCATTAAAAAGCAACAAAAAAACCTGAGCATTACACATTCATCCTAGGGAATAAGTCAATGTGCGCAAATTTAACTCTTGCCATTTATTACTATCCCCTTGATGAATATGCTCACACTTGGTATCAGCTGCAAATGTGAAACTTTACACTCAAATTCGTCATTATTAAAAGCAAATCACAATTCTACTACTGATTCTGAATTATACCATCTGAATCTTATCATAAATTGTTCTTAATTTTTATTCTAAACTCCAAACTCAAGTCTCTTGCCCAATGGCTTCAATTTTGTGTAGCACCTAGATGGATGTCTCCTGAAAATCCAAATGGACGACATTCGCTTCTTCAACCTTCTGCCATCTCCAAGAATTTATTACAGGTCAAGCACAATTTGCCTATAACAGATACTTTCCTTCATAATTCAAAAAGAAATTGTCGAGGTGCCCATTAAATTTTCTCAATTGCTTCTAAAATCTTCCATACATCAAGATTATTAAACTGCCCTTTGTTACCTGGTATTTCCTCGTGTCACCTTTGCCTCTTTTGGTTCTGGCATTTTTAAATAGGCTATCGATTGAAATTATGCCAGCCAGAGGCAGGGCAGAACAAAATGATGATTAACCTCAAAATAAAAGCAGAAAGATGCAGTGACTGGAGAGTGGGTAAATACCCACCACAGATGAATGATAGGGGTAATTATCCATTTATTTTCACTTTGCTAGGATATGGAGTTACTTTATACCTGACCCACCTGAAGATTCATAATCTCAAAGACTAAGACAACCATAGCACTTTTGGGCAAAACAATTGAATTTGCACATTTGGGAAGCATTGTAGGAAACAGACACTTCTGCTGTTCATTTCTTCTTTCCATTATTACCATCCCAGGAAAATGAACTTGAGAAACCATAAAATGGAAGCTTTGTCTTGATAATAAGAATCTTTCTGGTAGGATTATAATCAATAGCTGGGAAGGAGCGACTTTGCAATACAAATTTCAAAGCCTTTGTAAGGCTGCAGTTGATAGGTACACTCTAGTCAAGCAGAGTTCTTCATTCATCCAATGAGGATAGCCATATTTCCCGTAGTCTTTATGGGCAGGCAGTAAATTTAACAATCAGAAACAGCCATAAAGAAGCAAAACCAAGAATCTAAGATGGTGCATAGCATTAACATCATAACATGCCTACAGAAGCAAAATGAAGTGCACACAACAGATGTTGAACATCCAAAACTATTTCTTAGCATCTTTACTTAGGAAATGACTTTTTCCAATTGAATATGCACAAGGGTAAAAATCTGTCACCTCTTCCACCCCATGGGAAAAGCCATTTCTCTACTAATTGGTTTTGTTAAAGAACCATTATTTTTTCCCCCAAGCCTAACATGTAATCCTTGCAGTTAAATTACTTTTTTTAAAAAAAGTTGAGATTCTGGATGAGAAAGATATTTTCAGGATGGGGTATAGCATCTTGCTAAAACAGTCACTACACAAATAGACATACATCTAACTTCAGGAGTCTTGTCCCTCTTCAAATATCGTTGATCTCTGCAACAATTTGAAGTTTTAGACCATTCCATTTCTCGGTTGTAGTTCTTTGCAATTGTGACAGTTGGACACAGCATCATGAGAGAAGAATAAACTTTACTCTAGAATCAATGGAGACAATAGACACAAATGTGTCACTTCACCCTAAAATAGGACTGCAGGAAGATGGAATAAATTTTACTGGTGAAATGAAATTTTATACTGGAACTAATAAAAGGCAGAACTAAGCTCATCAGTTAAGAGTCAGTGATCATTAAGCTTGACAGGTAATGACAGAAAAGTAGAAATACAGTTTAAGTACATAAATATTATCTAATACCCAAGGCATAACCAAATTATTCTAAGAAATAAAATGCTGCTTGAGTCCATATTTTGGTCTAAATCTATTTTATAATATTCAGCATTACAGAAAAATCTGCAAACCTATCAGAACACTTTTTTTGCAGGTTAAATGCTTAACCAAAAAAACAAAACAAAATAATCTTAGTTTGATGCACAAAGCAAATACGACACAATTTTTATAGAAAATTTTATTCAACATACAACATTTTCCAGCAAAAAGGCAATATACAGGAAAAGATTTCATACACTGCTACGTGAATTAAAAAGATAGGAGGGAAGAGAAATTAAATTGTGAATTGCAGATTCTATTTTACTGCACTCAACTAGACACGCTGCTGCAATTAGCTTAAAAAAAACCCAGTCTGAAATAAAACTACACGCAATGAATATCAACATCAGTGACTTTACCTGCAGACTCCTCCATGGGAATTTTATCCTTAGAGTGTTAAATTGTACATGTTCATCATTAAATATACAATTTTTTTTTGTATTTTTTAAAAATTTTTACAAAGTCAACAGCTTACTACTTACGTTATTGAGCATGCCCTCTGTGCTAAAGGCTGTTTTTGTCATGTTATAATTTTTCACATCTCACCATGACAAAATAGAACACATTCAGATTTTTCAACTTTGCCCTTTCCAGCCACCACTGTTTTAAAACCATTTCCCCACAGGCAGCACAGTAAACCCCATTTACTCCAGTCAGTTACCATTAGGAAGCACCAATGGCCATAGCAAAGTAAAACAAGCATAGCCAGATCTACAAACTCGCACCAGGCAGGATACAATGAGTACTGATTTATTATTATTGCCAAGGTGTTCTACAAAGAATATGGTAATGGGAACAAAAACCCAGGTCATGTTTAAAAACAAAATCAAAGACCACATTCAGCTGGGAGGAAAAAAAAATCTCCTTAATATTAAGTGCCAACAACGTGCAAGATGTAGTACAGACACCATTTATTAATGCTGTGAAAGTAGGTGGTGTACAAATTCACAAAAATTCTGAATTCATCCAAACTACCTAAATAAAGAAAAACTATCCAAATGACTGTAAACATGAACATGCTGACTGCTTCAAGTGTTTGCGAAGTTTCACAACACTTATAATTAGCAGCCAGTCAGAGATGTGAATCCTATGCCATCTGCTGTGGGTTATTCTAAAGGCATGAAACCATTTAGCAAATGACTAGCTGTTTTCTTACTACTCAGCTCCTTCACTATGCTGCCACATCTTTTCATCTTTAAAACAAGAACTCTCATCCGACTGCATTGCTCTTTGTAAAGGGTAAATCCATTTCCTCTCGCCATCTGGAAAATAGGCAGTCAATTGGTACAGGGAAGCCAAACCGAACAGCCTCAACAAAATAAAATTAGCATCAGCAGCAAATCCTGTCGCTGAAGACTTTTGACAAGGTGCACATGTACCAAAGTTCATTTTTACTGTTGTTGGATAGGTGCACAGTGTCTTTTTGATTCTTTAACTTTTTTTTTAAAGAGACACAATTCTGACCAGGTCAGGTATTGGTGTCAGTTGTGGATCTTGATCGCTTTTTCCAGGTATGCATAGCGACTTCTCTTTGGAGCTTTATTGAAGTGATCAAGTCCCAACCATGGCCTTGGCTGGGACATATTACCTGAAACAAAGGAAAAAAAAAATTAGATGCATCTTTAATGTTCATGTACATGTTACTCAATAAACACTCGGTTGTATATCATGAAAAAATTGAAGCTTTTTAGTGACTATTAACATCACTTACTATAATTAGGACCACAAAAAACTGAAATATAACCAATGGTGTTATTAAGCCCATGCATGCCAATAAGAAACAGGTTCTCAGAGCTTCACACACTTGTTAAAATATAAGGATGCCAAAGTCATTTCTCCATCTGCAAATTCAGACTTCTCGTGATTTTAAAGAAACACGCTTAAAAAATTTCCATGATGCAGGTTCAATCATTATGGACAAAAACATGCATAAACTGAAATGCTCAGTTTCTTTCCACCTGTTCATTAAAAACTCATCTACATTCTGATGAAGGGTCTTTGACTCAAAGCATGAAGTCCAAAATGTTTCTTTGCGTAGATGCTGCCTGATTTGGAGCATTTCTGGCATTTTGTTTTTATTTCAGATTTCCAGCATATGCATTTTTATGATATTCTAGGTCCCAGGAAATTTAACCAGAAACAACAGATAGCAAAGATACCCATTTCTAAAGATGGAGAATTCAATCCAGAGAAGTGTGAAGTGATACACTTTGGAAGATCTAACTTGAAGCCAGAGTACATGGTTAATGACAGAATTCTTAGCAGTGTGGAGGAACAGAAAGATCTTGGGGTTCTCGTACATAGATCCCTCAAAGTTGCCATGCAAGTTGATAGGGTGGTTAAAGAGTCGTATGGTGTGCTGGCCTTCATTAGCTGGGGGATTGAGTTCAAGAGCAGAGGTAAGACCCTGGTAGGACCACATCTGGAATAGTTCAGTTCTGGTCGCCACACTATAGGAAGTATGTGGAAGCTTTGGAGAGGGTGCAGTGGAGATTTGCAAGAATGCTGCCTGGATTGGAGAACATGTCTTATGAGGAGAGGCTGAGCAAGTTAGGGCTTTTCTCCTTAGAGATGGAGGATGAGAGAAGACTTGATAGAGGTATACAAGATTATAGGAGGCATACACAGAGTGGACAGCCAGCAACTTTTCCCCAGGGTGGTAATGGCCAATACTAGAGGTCACCTGTTTAAGGTGAGTAGATGAAAGTTCAGGGGAGATGTCAGAGGTAGTTTTTTTTTAAACTCGGAAAGTGATTGGTGCCTGGAATGCTCTGCTGGGGGTGGTGGTAAGGGTAGGGTCATTAAAGAGACTCTTAGATAGGCACATGGATGAAAGAAAAAAGGTTATGGGAGGTGAAGTAGAGAAGGGGATAGAATATGGATAACGTTTATAGGTCAACACAACATTGTGGGTTGAAGGGCCCATACTGTACTGTTCTATGTTCTAATTCAGTGTGAAAATTTTCAGAAGCTATCTATTTGGCAGAAGCTGCAATTATGAGCTCAAGCCCTTTCATTAATATAATACTTCTGATGATTGGTTGAATTAGTATCATCTGAGTGAGAGAGGTATTGAGGCAATAACCCGAAGAAATGTTTTCAAACCTCTGCTCTAATGCAACTTTTTTCCAACTGTGGGTTCCAATGAAGCTTATTTTCGGGTTATTTCAGATTTCATATTCTGTTACAATTAATACCTTGTAAGCACTGTCCTTCCATGTATAGCAAAGTTCTCTCAGTAGACACAAGAAACCTGAGCGGTGGTGAAAAGGAACTGAAGGGGAATTCATCTTGGAAACTCATACGTGCCTTGGTGAATGAGAGGTACTGGCAGAGGCCAAGAAACAGATCATGTATCTGATCCCATGAGAAGGAATGGTATGTATGAGCAGTGTAAACTGAGCTACTAATTGAGTTCTGCCTCTTTCATTAAGTAAAACACCAGTTTCATTCTTGATGCCAAGCCACATTGCCCGAAAGTGAGACTTGGAAACGAGAGTGCAGGAAACATGCAAGGATAGGATTAGGTCCTATCACTGTGTTGGGCAAGTTATCATTGCATTGTGGCATCATCTTTCACAATGAGATTCATGCATTTATTAATCTTCAGGTCTGCCTGAATACCATTTCCTTTAGTGGTATTACATCTGACTCATGCACCACTATGAGCAGAAACTCTGATATTTATCATTATTTCATCAGTTCTACTTACCATTCTGTAAATTAAGAACATAATAACCTGAGAAAATAAGAGCAGGAATAGGCCATACAGCCTCAAGCCTGCCCTGCCATTCAATTAGTGCATGGTTGATCTGCCCCAGGCTTCAGCTGCTCTTCTGTGCCAGTTCCAGATGGCCCTCCATGTCCTCATCTTTCAAAAATGCACTTACTTCCTCTTTAAGTAGCACAAATAATCTGGCCTCCACAATCCTCCAGGGTAGAGAATTCCAGAGATTCACCAGCCCCTGTAAGAAGTTCTTAAGCATCTCAACCGCCTAATCATGAAATCATGTCCCCTTATTCAGTGTTCTCCCACAGGGGTCGGTGCTGAACCTTTGTTGACCATTATTTATACAAGTTGGATGTACAAACTTGTGTTTAATAAGTTTGTGGATGATACTACAACAAATGGTATTGTCGACTGTGAAAAAGGTTACTTAAAAAATTACAGGGGAATCTTGATCAGCTGGGTAATTGGGCCAAGGATTGGCAAATAACTTGCAATTCAGATAAGTGCAAAATGTTGAATTTTGGGAAGTCAAATCTTTATAAGGACTTTATACAGTAAATGGCCGGGACTTGGGGAGTGCTGTGGAATAGAGGGACCAAGGAGTACAAGTACATAGCTTGCTGAAAGCACATCACAGGTAGACACTGTAGTGAAGGCGGCATTTGGCACGCTGACCTTCAGTCAGGGCATTGAGTATAGGAATTGGGACATTATGTTGCAGTTGTACAAGACGGTATTAAGACCAAAACTGGAGAATTGCATACAGTTTTGGTCAGCCTATTAATAGAAATGACATCATTAAGTTGGAAAGGGTGCAGAGAAGATTTACAAGGATACTGACAGGACTCAAAGGCCTGAGTTATAGGGAGAGCTTGGGCAGGGTAGGGCTTTAGTCCTTGGAACATAGGAGATTAAGGGGTTGACTTATAGAGGTGTATAAAATCATGATGGTATAAATAGGGTGAATGCACATAGTCTTTTTCCCCCAGGATGCAAAACTAAAAACCAAAGAGCATAGGGTTAAGGTGAGAGGGGAAAGATTTAAGGACCTGAGGGACAACTTTTTCCCCACACAGAGGGTGGTGTGTTTATCGAATGAGCTGCCAGAGAAAGTGGTTGAGGCAGGTACAATTACAACATTTAGAAGACATTGAATAAGTACATGGATAGGAGGGGTTTGGAGGAATATAGGCCAAACGCGGGCAAATGGGATTAGCTTCCTGGGCATTGTGGTTGGCATGGACAAGTTGGGCTGAAGGCCCTGTTTCCTTGCTGTATTACTCTGTGACTCCATGAATAGTAGAAGCATTTCAACATCTATCCTGACATGCTCCCTCAGGATCTTACATGTTTCAATAAGATCACCCCTCAGTCTTCTAAACTTCAAAGAATATAGATCATATTTCTTCAGTCATTCGTAATAAGATACGCCTCTCATCCCAGGAACTGACCTAGTGAATCTCTTTTGGACTGCCTCCTTATTTTGGACTTATTCCTCCTTAAGTAAGTTGACCAAAATTATGCACAGAACTCCAGGTGTGACCTCACCAATAACCTTCATATTGTAACAATATATCCCTATGTCTAAACTCCAAACTTCTTGCATTAAAGGCCAATATGTCATTTGCTTTTTGCAATTTTTACAAATTCATTCAAGGGATGTAGGCTTCATAGGCTGTGCCAGCTTTTAATTGCCCACCCTATTTGCCCTTGAGAAGGTGGTGGCGAGCCGTCTTCTTGAACTGCTGTACAAGAACAGCTAGATCGTTTTGCAGTTCACTCATCTACAATCTTTCTCCACTTTGATAATAGCCTGACTATAGATTCCTCTTACCAGAGTGCATAATCTCACACATTCCAATACTAAACTCCATTTGTCACCTGTTCATGTAATTCCTATCTATAACCAATCTATATCCTGTTGCAGACCCCAAATATCCTCACTGCAGCATGTCCTCCCACCTATCATTGGCCAGCTTGGATATCTTATACTCTATCCCTTCCTCCAAGTCATAAATATAAATCATAAGAAATTGAGGGCCAAGAAGTGACCGCTGGGGCACTTCACTACTTAAATCCTTCCAATCTCAAAGAGACCTTTTTGTTCCAAATCACTGTTCTGTGATAACTAACCTTCAATCCATGTTAACACACTTCCCCTAATACTAGATCTTGTACACCAGTCTTTTATGTGGCACCTCATCAAATGCCTTCTGAAAATCCAAACATACTATATCTACAGGTTGCCCTCTTATTGACTCTGCTTGTTACATCTTTGAAGAACTCTAGCAAATTTGTCAAACTTAATTTACCTTTCATAAAACCAGATCCATTTCTAATTACACCACTCTGTACTCTGTAAAATACTTCAGAGCAACTATAATTTGTATTGAAAAAGAACAAAATGCTGGAAATACTCAGCACGTCAGACAGCATCATTGGAGAGTGAAACTGGGTTAATATTTCAGCTGGAGAGCCTTCGTTAGAACTTTTGATTTATTTAGAACTATTAATGTAGAAAACTGACCCAGGGTGTTTCACTGGACCATTTATTTTTAAAAAATGTTCTGCCATATTTGTTTTTACTAAGTTTCTAAAATGTATTTTTTTTGTAACTTTTTTTCCACAAACCCTTCACAAAAATGTCTTTTACTGAGTGGAGCAAAAAGCATGCTGCAAGGGGAAACACCCACAGAGCTTTCATTGTAGATCCACACCCTCACTCACCTATGAGAACAATGCCTAATTAATGAGGTCAGTGGAAGAACACAGCTGTCTGACAGCTCTTTGTGTGGGAAAACTGAATTAAATGTTCCTTACTTTGAAACTTCCCTTACATTAAATTTTCCTCACATTAAATGTTCCCTTCCAGAACCTCACTAATTTCCATAAATTACTGGAAAGGCTGGGCCAAATTAAAAGAATTCACATACAGAAATCCTAAAAGATTGCAGAACTAGTTGATAATGCAGATTAAAAAGCAAATGGATTACTTGTGTTTGTTGAGGACAAGAAATAAAATCAAAGGGATCATGCTGGAGGTTTATAAATCAGGCCTCAGATGGAATTTCCTCAGCACCACACATCAAAAAAGATGTAAAGGCCTTAGGCTAGAGGAGGCTTTTCAGTGTTGACACTGATGAATGACTTTGGTTTTGAGGAGGGGTTGGAATATTTAGGACATTTCAGAAAACAGGGAAAACAAGAGATGAGGGGGTTTCAAGGGATCCTTAACCAGAAACCAGGCTTAAACCCATTACCAAAGACCTAGCGGAGATGAGACGATTTTGTTTTGATTCAGGGGGTTGTTAGAGTCTGAAAGGCTTTGCCTATAAAAGTGGTTGAAGCTGACGGCAAAAATAATTTAAAAAGTTGGACAGGTACTTGAAGATGAGAAACTTAAAAGATTACAACTAATGGGAATGTGGAATTATACACAACTAACTTATCAATAGACTAACAAAGGCATTACAGATGATATGGCTTCTTTTTGTGCTTTTTGATTCTATGATATGGATTCCATTTGCACCATTTCATATTAATTTAAATTGTCTTACTCAACTTTATGAAGAAATGTTCTAAAACAAGAGTGGTATTTAAGATGAACACACCAAACGCTTTCTCACTAAGATTGGATAGCCTGACCTCTGTGTTATTCCTGCACTGTCAGGTATCTCAATAAGAAATATTTTGATACTATTTGCAATATTATACTTTGGCAGAACTCTGGCATAGGTTTGTTAAGGGATGAGCCACCTGCCTGAGCCACTCGTCCAGTCTGGACACAGGTCAATGTTCTAGGGTTATTATAGTTTAGATACAGTTGATAGGATTAACATCTCCATTAGTATCCAGGATTGACTTTTCCATCAGCATCTTGACTTTATAGCAGTAAAGTAGCTGTTTCTGTTTGTGGGGAGTCTGAAAGTAGAGATGATAAGTATATGCTGTCAGCCAATAAATTCTGTAAGTGATGCAAAAGAAACCTTTCTACCCGGGGGTGAACAGAGTATGGGAATCTGTACTGCAGGAGGTAGCTGAAGTAATCAGTGTATTTGCAGAGAAGTAGGTAAGTGCTTGAGGAAGAAATGAATAGAAGCATATCAAATTTATTATCACTGAATTATATGACATGAAATTTGTGGTTTTGCATCAGCAGTGCAGTGCAAAGACATAAAATTACAATAAATTACAAACATAAATAGTGCAAAACAAAGGAATAATGAGGTAGTGTTCCTGGATTCATGGGCTGTTCAGAAATCTGACGGCAGAGAAGAAGAAGCTGCTCTTGAATCATTGAGTGTGAGTCTTCAGGCTCCTGTACCTCCTCCCCGATGGTAATAATAAGAAGAGGGCACGTCCCGGATGGTGAGATTCCTTAGTGATAGATGCCACCTTCTTGAGGCACCAATAGCTTTGGATGACATAAAGTAGGAGGAAGCTCATGTGGATCATGAACCCTGGTGTTGACCAATTTGGCCAAATTCCAATTTCAGTGCTGTAAAATCTAATAGCATTTGGCCTGATTTAACATGAGTGATATCAGTGTTGTTCGGATTGATCTTGGTACAAAATATTAAAATGTTTTCATTTATTGCAAACCCCATCTTAGTCCATTCAATTGACCACCCTGAGAATGAATGCACAAGCTGTACTCACCTTTAAGTCTCCTACCCCATCACCAAAGCACCACAGTAATATGGCCAGTATTGATAACACTTGGCAGTGAACCTTTGGATGACCTAATAGATTTTTAACTTTGGATGAAGGTTTATGATAATAACATCTGCACTTTCAGTCAGTTGGATATTAAAGAAAAGAAACCAACAAGCAGAGCTTCAAATCTCTTTCCATTGCAGTCATTTTTCCAATGTCTGGCCCTCTCATTTAGCTATTTCCTCAGGAGGCTAAAGAAATTTGGTATATCCCAGTTGACCTCACCAACTTTTATTGATGCACCATAGAAAGCATCCTATCTGGATGCATCACAGCTTGGTATGGCAACTGCTCTGTTCAGGGCCGCAAGAAACTGCAAAGAGTTGCAGACACTGCTCAGCACATCACAGAAACCAGCTCCCCCTCTATGGACTCTGTCTATACTTTTTGCTGCCTCGGTAAAGCAGCCAGCATAATCAAAGACCCCACCCACCCCGGACATTCTCTCTTCTCCCCTACCCCATGGGGTAGAAGATATAAAAGCCTGAAAGCACATACCACCTATCATGGTTCTGAGTTCTGGCCCTCAATTTGGCTCCATTAATGCCTTGTTGTCCAGCACATGGATTCCATGCTGG
>JARFYF010000022.1:18025056-18040953 GCA_030265395.1 Rhina ancylostomus | reverse complement strand
GTTAATTTGGGGTTTAAAATGGGCGGCGTGGACTCATTGGGCCGGAAGGGCCTGTTACCACACTGTAAATAAAATTTAAAAGGGAGTGACATTGATTGTAAAAGTGTAGTTCTTGCTTTGAGACTGCAAACTCTTTAACTACAGTGTAAGGTGGTTGCTATCTGGGAGAACCTTAGAATGAACAGTTATGTTTGTGGAAGTTCTGAGTCAGAGTGGGTTTGTTCTACATTTCACACCATGGTTAAACTGAGAATCTAGATACCTCAGTATCCTTCAAAGGAAAATTGGGAAGTTATCCAAAGCAGAAGAAGAGTGTGGACTATTGTGATTAGTTTGGTTGGTTCTACTAAAAGCTTCATTTTATGGTGACAATTTCAATGTCTAACAATAACAGGAAAAGGAGAAAGTGATTAAAAATACAAAATCTATAAACACAAGGAGCAAGTTTCATACTTGTCACATGAGTTTATGAAAGGGAAATCATGCTTAACAAATCTACTGGAGGTTTTTGGTGGATGCAACTGCAGGAAAAATAACAGGAACCAGTGGATATGATAGAAACACGAGAGACTGCAGACGCTGGAATCTGGAGCATAAAGCGAACTGCTGGAGGAACTCAATGGGTCAAGCACCATCTGTGGAGGGGAAAGGTATCGTTGATGTTTTGGATTAAAACCCTGCATCTGGACTGAGACTGGAGAGGGAAGATAGCCAGTACAAAGAGGTTCCAATGTAATTTAGGCAAATTGGATGTGTGGGCGATTGTATGGCAGATGCAATTTAACATGGATAAATGTGAGGTTATCCACTTTGGTTCTAAAAACATAAAGACAGATTATTGTCTGAATGTTTATTGACGGGGAAAAAGGAAAGTGCATCAAGACCTGGTTATCCGGGTACATTAGTTGCTGAAAGCAAGGATGCAGATGCAACATCCAGTTAGGAAGGCAAATGGTTTGTCGGCCTTCATTGCAAGAGGATGTGAGAACAGAAGCAAGGATGCCTTGTTGCAGCTATTTCAGGGCCTTGGTAAGACCCCGAATGGAGTTACTTTTGCGGGTTTGGTCTCCTTATCTTGCCATGGAGGCAATGCAACAAATTAACTGACTCTTGAAGGACAGGACTGATGCACGAGGGGAGATTGGGTTGATTAGGCCTTTATTCACTAAAACTTAGAGGAATGAGAAGGGTTCTCATAGAAATCATAAAATTCCAGGAGGACCAGACAAACTACTTACAAGAGGAGATGCTTCCAATGACTGGAGAGTCCAGAACCAGTGGTTGCAGATTCTGCTTAGGGGATGTGCCTGTTGAAACTAAAATTTGGACACCTTTGTTCACCCAGATCATGGTGAAATTTTCCACCACAGAAGACAGCAGAGGCAAAGTCATTAAGTATATTCAGTAAGGAGGTAGATATACTCCTTAATGCTACAAAGACCAGAGGATATGGAGAGAGGACAGGAACAGGGTCTGATGTGGATGATGAGTCATTGTTGTGCTGAACGGTGGAGCTGGCGTGAAGGGCTGAATGGCCTGTACCAACTCCTAATTCCTGTGGTTCCAGGTCTCAGAATAAAATCACCTCGAATCAGTTTTACACGGTCCCTCTGCAGTAAACAGTTTCAATCTTTGAGTGTAGTTCACTAACATTTTAACAGCAAAGCTGTGGTAAAAATGTTATCTCACACATAGCACTGCTGTTTTATCGTCTGTATGGCACTGTACTGGAAGGTAAGAACTCTCGCAATCCTGACAATCACAACATTTCTGACAGACTGGTTATAGCAAGTAGATACCTTATTAAATCCTCACACGCCCTTCTGTAAATCCAGATTAAAATACCACTGGAGAAAGAGGAGAGTGATAGGAGGGTGGGGACAATTAAGTGTTGGCAGACATTTCAGTTGAAGTCATGAAGGTACAGTTGAAAATATAGTTAGTACTTGTAATTTGTTCTTGCACATATTCTGTTATATCACCAAATTGTTCTCAGATTTTCTCAGAAAGGAACTAAGTACCACATAAAGTTTAATTTGTGGAAGAGTCCTTGTCTGATCTCAACTTGTCTGGTGACAGGGATGTCAGAAGGGCCTAAGTAACTCTAGGCTAGGATAGGAAAAGAAAAATAAGCTAGTGTTCCTGCTGCCTTGACTACTGTTTGTAACTGCACAAAAGCAGCACCATACATACTTGTTATGCCGTACATCAGACAAGATACAGGAGGCTCACGTGAGGGATCGGAACAGCGTTCCAGCAAGAATCAACACTTCCAGGAGCACTAACAGGAAGATATAAATGATTTGTGAGTTTTTGTCTCTGTACAAGTTTGCATCCACTGGAACACTGAAAATGTTTTAAGTTCACTTCATTTCCCACAGATGAAAAGTAAAGATAACCAGTTCTTGCATACCATGCAGTAGAAACATTATAAATTGATTTAGTGAAAGTGCAAATGCAATATTACATCCCTCTGGCATTTTTCATTATTTAATCTGAACACTAAACTGCTCATGAATTTCTCTTAAGAGTCCTAATGCTTTAACTGCAGTTAACAGAGTTAAAATTTTATTCTGCAAAGTCATTCACCAAGGATAAATGACTGAAGGAAATACTAGGGCAGCTTTTTACTTTCAGCAATTGGACAGTAATCGAGCAAAGCAGATTGACTGGTATTTATAAAATCAATAGTTTTCAAACAATAAAGAAGAATTTCAACCATACAGAATAACCAGAAAGTTAAGTGCTAAATTGTCTAAATTTCTTCCACATACATCTATTGATTCTGGAGGCACATGCACAATGATATAATTCTTGTTAACACTGATACGAGTTTCTGTCAAGATATGTGTAATTTTTAATTACACATTCCTGCACTTGTAATTTAATCGCCTTGACATGAAATATTATATTGAGCCATAGAATGCATAGTAGTAAGCACATTCTACAATGAGGTGTACGTGTTCAGAGCTGTGGCCAAATGTGGCCATATAATTATCACACAATTATAATACAATTATACTGTCTGAAGAAAGAAGGCAGGTACTTGGATTTTAAGGATATGTTGGAATAGAATCAATATGGTCTAGCCACTTTATCCATAAAGGGAACTAAAATATTCAACCATAATCATAGTGAGGGACAACAAGTGAAGAGGCTAAAGGCAAGGATAAACTTCAGCAGGACTCAAACAATTTGATTGGCTACTGTCAAAGCCATCTTCAGATTGAGTTGTGTACTCTCTCCGTCCCTCTCCCTCAATACCAGATATTTTGAGGAATCCATGAATATTATTACAGAGAGTGATAGAGTTGTAGAAAGACACAGTACGAAAATAGGCCCTTCAGCCCACCAAGTCTGTACTGACCATCAAGCACCCATTTACACAAATCCTACATTCATTCCATTTTCTTTATTCACCCTACATTCTCATAATTCTCTACATCATCTCTCCAGATTCTACCACTCTAGTATACATTAGGGGCAATTTGTAGTTTCCCTGGAAGAAACCCACACAGTCACAGGGAGAACATGCAGCTCCATGCAGACAGCACCTAAGGTCAGGATTGAACCAGGCCCTCTAGTACTGTGAGGCAGCAACTCCACGAGCTGCACCGTCGTGCCACCCATGTCTCCTGTCTGATTAGGCCTGAAGATTTGTCTGTTAAATTCCAGGTTATGAACTTCTGTATTGAGCAGTGTGCCTGGGAGTAGTTCAGATTATACTGTGCAACAATTAATAGCATTTATGTGAATCAATTTTGCTGCCTTCAACTTTTTGAGTGCAGCTTACTTGAAATTTGGATTTATATATACAATACAGCCTGGCTGCGCTGAATGATATCCAGAATTTTTAGAGTTTCAACTGCCTATCCAACATAAGTTTGGTGTTAAAATCCAGCTTTGGGAGTTTTAAGCACAAGGACATAAATCCTGCTATTACATAGTTTGGCAACAGTTGCTAAACAATATTTGGATTTTCAAAGCAAAATATTCACAATAATTCCTTAGGAAATGTGTTTTCTCAAACAATGTGGACATTAGGAAATGCAAAATCTCCTCACCTCAAACTTCAAAGTGTCAAATTTCTGATAATATCAAAAAATCCTTTTTCAAGAAGTAGCATGATCTTTTTACACTAAAATGAACACTTTTGAGATCTCAGACATCCTTTCATCATGAAATCAGAGGAAGCATTCATAAAAAGAATAGGCCAATTAATGATAGTAGAGCAAAGGTATGCACCTCCAACCATAGTGATGTTATTTGTTTCACTTGATAAATAAATTGTTCCTGGAATGTATTTTGCCAGTTGCTATGTCTCTTGAGCCGAACAAAGACAGTCTAGGTAATATAATTGAAAACATGTGTCACCGGAAGGCTCCCCATCCTTCGTGATACCCAAACTAGGCATTTCTCCAAAGAACACGCATATTATCAGTGGAAGTGGTTGATAGAAATAATATTTACAACAGCCTAAAACATGATTCTACATTTTAAGGTTTTCCTGCCTGTTAAATTAGTCTTTATGAACAAGTGTTTCATTGACTATAATTGAAACTAATTGAATTTTGCCATTCCAAAGATTTTCTTTGTTCCTTATCAGGATGTTGGTTCATTGTACATCTATTACATCTTATTCAAACTCCCATACTAAAGAGAGTAATCAAATTATTTAGAGTGGGAGGATAATCCTCTGTGCCTTATTTGGAAGCTTAGATGACTGATATCAAGTATATTTTTTCATTATTGTTGTTTAAGCATTTAAAATTAATTCTTAATTTTAAAATACAAGTTTGTCAAGCTTGCTTCTTGCTGATGTGCAGATTTGGTTTACCTTAGAACATCTTAGTTAAACAGCCAACCTCCTCCCTTCTGCTCTACTCAATCGATAATATGACCATTTTACTTTAATCAAAACGATGATTTCACTTGGTGATAATTATCTATCTTTTTTCCCTCTAGATTTTCATCAATGAACTTATGGAATGTGTGATGCTAGGCTATTCAACAAAGACAGCATTATCACATTGTCTAGCCCAGGGAAACTTCAATTTATTTTTACCCACCTAGTTCAGAGCTGCTAAAACTAATTGTAGATCCTGGGCTCATGGTGCTGACTGAGAGCAGAGAGGGATCAGACTACATCATTCTTAGCTTCTACAAAGGCGCATATTGAACACAGTTGCTCAGTCATTTTCTGACATCAGTACATCTTTGTTCCTCCATACGTAAAATCTAATTTCACGTGTGGGGATCGCCATTCCTTCGTCTAATTTTGTGTACAAGTCCTGTTGTTAACAGGAAAAGATCAATGTAGTTTGTGAATTCATATCCATAGAATACCGATGACATGAAGAAAAAGTTGCAAACTATCATTAACAATTAGGAAGACCAAGAAATGAAACACATTACTTCATTCTTGGGATTCTTATATTTATAATATTTTACTCTCATGATGGACTTTTTTATCCATATGAATGTAGCCAAAGGTACTCACAGAAGGATCTAGACTAAAGAGTGCTGACAAGTAAAACTCATACCCAAAACAGGCTGAGAAAGGGGAACTCCACACATATTAAACTAGGATTTTAAGTTTAGATGTTGTTAATCAACCATTTTGGCTCAGTACCACTGTAATGGCTCAGTTACATCAATACTTAACACTTCCAATGTTATTTTACATCAGAAATAGTTTGGAAGCTGTTGGACTTCCTTGACAGTTTACAGCACATTGTGTTGAAGGTGGCTGGAACTGAAGACCCCACGGAGGGGGAAGAGAATTACTAGGAGCAAGGTCTGGGTTTCTGTCTTTAACTGGGCTTGTGTGTATTTCAGAAGTTGTTGTCAGACTTCCTTCACTATAAAGCTAGTGCTAACAGACTCACCATTATTCTCATTGCCAGTTGCGGGCAATCTATGCATTGAAGTGCCCCAGAGGCTTGACTGTGGCACACATGGGCCTAATTACTCAATCTACTCTACTTAATCTACATACTCCCCTACAGGGAAAGAGTGTGAACTCCATATCAGCAAAGCAGAAACTACTAATAAGGCTTTCTTAGCAAATTAGCTTGGAAACCAGTAAAATGGTGACAGATTTCCACATGTTAACCAGCTGGCTCAGCCAGAAAAAAAATTCTAAATGTTTAAATCAGATCTTGTCACTCTAATCCAACAGCAAAATAAATGACCCATGTCTGCCATACATTTTAGAGCTGTTTTGACTGCTAATTACTGATAAAATGTCACATATCAATCAATCAAGTCAAAAGGAATGACCATGACCTGCTACCACAATAGCATTATACTTTCAATTATGTGAGGGTGGCAGAAATTAAATCAGTGAAACAGCATAGTCTTTCTGTCACAGCACTAACTCAAGGTTTAAATTCATCACCTCGTCAATATTTGAACTTATAAACAACCCAGTGATGATCTTTTCTAAAAGGTCTGCTTATGGACAATTATGAAAATCCTTCTGGCCTTGCGACCACTGCATCCCAGCCAACCTGGCAACAATTGGGTCAACAGTTCTTTGTAAAAATAAACTAATCAAGTTGGTTTGGTGTTTCAGCGCTTTCTTTGGCATGGCTATAGGTTTCATTGTGTAGAAAGGGGAACTGGAGTAAAAAGCAACCACATGTGGAATGCATCAACCTGGTAATTTTTGACATGAGCTGCTGTAATAGGACTTTCCTATTGCCAAGCACAATCTCTGTAATTCAACAAATTAGATAATACCCCTGAGGGTTGCCAGCGTGCAGCTGTTTGGCATGTGTGCGAGTATGAAATGTGTGAGTGTGAAATGTGTGTGTGTGTGTGCGCGCACATACATCTTTGTGTGCGTGTGAATTGTGCATTTGTGTATTTCAAGTACTGGGTACTCCAGATCAGAATGGGTGGGACGGGTAGGTAGTCAGTCATGCAGTTAATCAGATTGCTGCTGGTCCCTGTGATAATTACCTACTAAGAATATTTACATATCTGCTAAGGCCACACACATACACAAAATCAAAATCTCACACTACATTTATAGACAGCGGAAATCATTCAATACAAGCAAATTCACAAATTTACTAGCAATATGTGTTTAAATTCTACTACTTTGCTTTACAATGTACCTTAATCATTATACATAATTAGAAATAAGTTCATAAAACAAGAGTCTCCTTTCTCAATGTTATTCTTTGTTGATTCTTATTCTGTGGTTTACTGAAATGTTCCCTCAGGGTTCGTGTCCTAAAACAGACATTATTTCCTACACGCTTAATGAACAGGGGTCTGTTTGGGACCTTCTGCTGAAAAAGCTTGTAAACGACTGAAATTTGGGCCTTTTCACATTGCCAGCAACTAAAGCAGTCGCCCTCAAAGACTCCTCTGGCATATGATATCTCAAGTGTTGTTTAGAACAATTTACTTTCTTACTGCTCCTCTGGCCCAACATAACATCCACTGCAGGTCTTCCCCTTAACTCATACTTGGGTCTTCATATAGGACCTTGGCAACATCAGTTACCCCATTAAGTTAGTCACAGACTCAGCAAATATGTTATGATCCTAAGACTGGTGTAGAGAGGGCCGGTCTGAGTCCAGTAGTGATTGTGGGGTTGATTTCAATGCCTGGAGAAAAGGGAAATTTAGGAAGAAGAGCTTCTCTCCTTTTGGTGCAGAACCAGTGTTCTAAGAGCATTTATCTTTTTCACAAAACTGCTCTCCAGTCTCTTTATTTGTACAGGACTTTCTAAGAGCTAGAAACCCAGCCAACCTGTCCTCTGAGACATCAGACACTACTGTTCATTGTGAAAGTGGCTGGACTGAGGCAGCAGTGAAGAATTTTCACTTCCCAAATGACCCAAACCCATTTATCTTGGGCAGTTCAAAGTACCAGAGTGTATGGATCAGAAAGTATAAATTGTAAGATCATATCCAGGATGCAAAATAAAAGAATGAAAGAAAATGAGATTAAGATAATGTTAAGAGTCACAGAAAGTTAAATGAAAAATATAAAAACAGGAAGTGCTGGAAACAGTCAGCGGGTTAGGCAGTATCCACGGAATGAGAAGCAGAGTTAAAATTTCAGTTGAAGCCACTTTGTGAAAACTGGGGAAGGGAAAAACAAGTTGAATTTAAATTGCAGAGAGGGAGGGGAGGAATGGACTGCACAAAGGGAATATTTGTTATAGGGTGAGGCCTGGGTTGCCATGGAGACAAGCTGTAGATAAAGTCATTTGGATAATAGATTAATAAAGGGAGTTAGAGAGAAGGAAAACATGAACAAAGGAACATGAAAGCTGTGAAATGCAGAGCTGTAGGAAGTAGTCAGCAGGCCAGGCATGCTAAGAATAAAGAGGAAAACTGAGCCAATCTCACAGATGGATGACTGACAGCAGAACTGACCAGTTCTGATACAGACAGAGAATTGAATTACCTGAAGCTGTAGAATTTGGTACTGAGTCTGGTAGGCTGTAACATTTGTAAATGGAAGATGAGATCCTGTTCCTTAAGCTCACATTGAGTCTTGTTACAACAGTGTAAGTGGCCACAGGCAGATAGGTCGGAGTGAGAGTAGGATTGAGGATTAAAGTGGCAGGAGACAGGAGCTTACGGTTTCCCTGTGCACTAAACTCAGGCGCTCCAAAAGTGATCATCCAATCTGCATCTGGCTTCTCCAATGTTGAGAAGACCACATTGTGAACATCAAATGTGATGACTAGAACTAGACTGGAAGAAGTGCAAGTAAATCATTGCTTCAGCTGGAAGGGATGTTTGCATGTTTGAATGTTTGGAAGGGATGAGGTGAAAGGACAAGTGTTGAAACTCCTATGGTTACATGGGAAAGTGCTGTGAAAAGAGAAGAGCAAACGAGAGAGCTATAATATAAACATACCTTTTGGAATGCTGAGAGGGGAAGGAAGATGAAGACATGTCCAGGAGTTAAATCATGTTGAAGATGGCTGCAAATAATTTGTTTCATTTCGATAAGCCTAATTTCTGAAAAGCTACATGATCTAAAATCAGTCTAAAAGAAAGGGGAGAAAAAACTTCAATACCGTTTTTGTCAAAGTGCCAATAATTTTTTCTGCTTTAAATAAGTTAATCAGCTCAATTCATTTCAAATCTATGGCTAGCAAAATTTGCAATGATCACTTGCATTTGACACTTCATTTAAAGGAAACACTATAGCAGAAGCTGTTCCTGTTATAAATGGAGAGATTTCATTTTGGTTTTGTTCATAGGATGTAATCAAGTCCCTTGACCTAAAGAAAATCACTCCCATATTCACAAAACTTTCTCAAAATTAAAATAAATTAATGTGAAGCACTGTCTCCTTATTTAAGAAAGGATGCTATTTGCCTTGGAAGCAGTTCAGTGAATGTTTACTAGGCCAATATCTCAAATGTGCAGGTTGCCTTGTGAGGAAAGGTTGGACAGACTAGTCAAGTGGAAAAGTGGACAAAAACAACTTCATTTAGATTACACAACTAACTGAAAGAAAAATGAATCCCTGCCGCAGACAGTCTCTTCAGAATTTGTCCAGCGCCTACATTTTCACATTCCAAAGTATACTTTGCCTCCTCAAAATTATGCAAGGTCGGTTTCCCAAGACCTCAATCATCGTTGTGGGAAAAGTGGTGCCGGCAGACATGTTTAGACATTGTAGCTTAAAACTCTGAGTCAAAGATGAGGTAGCGTGGATTCCTGTGGAAGATTCCTGACTAGCAGGGATTTGAGAAGTTACAGGAGACTTTGGGAAAAGAAAATGATAGATGTCCCAGTCAGATGGGAAAGTAACCAGAAGCTTTCTCTCCTCTTCTTGTATACATTCAGTGATTAATTCACTGGTATGGGTCTGAGTATGTTTCACAGGACTTACACCCAAACCAAAGTTATCCATTTTCAGAGCTTAATCTCTTTTTCAATTGACTGCACTTTATTTAATTTTTCAGTCCAATACATTAAGTGGGTTTCTGCTAACATGTTCCCCAAGGGCAACAACCAAACTAAAGCTCAGAGACCAGAAAAACTCATTGGCCACATCATTCATCACAATAGCACAATTCTCTTTTGGCTGCTATAAATACTGAGTTGGTTTTAATATGGTCTTCAATGCCCATGAACACAATTGTGATGGAAATCATGCCAGATGACATATTAGTGTACAAGTGTGTAAATAACACTGGGCAGAGATACGCATACACGTCAATCAGCGTGTAGTGTTGGCTTAATACCAACCTTGCCAGAAGAGCTCCATGGTCCAACTACCACCTTCAGCATATCATCTCTTGCCTCACCCCACACCTATTTAAATAGACTGTTGACTACTTGCAGGTTAGTTGCTGATGGTAGCAACAGTCAGTGGAAATCAATCGTGCAAATGTTTTGTGCTTTCTTGAATTCTTTTAGTGAAGTCCAGCAAAATGTCATGGGATGTGCAAAATGAATTTATCCAGAATTCAATGCTTTTGCAGTTTCCAAGAGCTGTGGGTACATTCGTAATGTTTCTCAGAATTCAGCAAGACAGGGAGAATGAACAAAGCGCTTACCAAGCAAAACTGGCATCAGAACTGGGAGGAAGACTCTGCGGACTGCTTTAATCCGTCCAGAGCCTTCCAGAAGCAAAACTCCATGCACCTCAGTGAGGAAGAGTGTGAGAGTTGGCTGCACATCACTAAATTTGATTCCTGCCTCATGCACATACACAAAACTCAGTGCAGAACCATGTCTGAACTGCCAATCATAACAAAGCCACCATGGCCATAAATGTTAGTGCATCTGGATCCATCCATCATAGAGCTGGATACATTTTCAACATCTGATGGTTTGCCATCTGAACTGAATGGTACTGGTGCTCTCTGTTTTAAGATAGCTGACTACATTTCAATCTTCCTTGCCAAGGAGCAGCAGTCAAGGCAAGAATTTGACTTTGTAAGGATTTCCAAGTTCTCATAGAGGAAGATACCATTAGTTTCATTCATTTCACCTTGCTGGCATTGCAGTGATCTCTGAGATATGTAACAAGCAAAAGTGCTTTGCATTTTCAATGTCCAGTGTGCAACCATCGATGGCATCTCAAATGGCTCAACACTTAGTATTCTGGCAACAGTTTACTTTGCTTCAATTCTGCACTAGTTTGCTGCACTTGAAACTTCAAAGCAAACTAAAGAATGTCTGCTGGCAATAAAAGCTATCCATCAATAACAATGTGGATCATGATGCCAGAGTGAAACCCATGACTGCATTAATAATAAGTACTGAATGCCACCCTCCTGCACGAGTTGTGATACAACAAACAGCAGGCTTGCTCAATCAATGATTCTGTTGCCTTGACCTCTCTGGGAGCCCAGTGGTACTTGGCAAAGCCGAACTCAGAATCCATGGTGGTCTGCTGTGTGCTGCATAACCTTGCCATTATGAGGACACAAGCCTTGCGATCTGCTCTGCAGTGAACATCTCCAAAGAAAAAGCAAGAGGAAAGGAGGAGGCTTCGAAGTAGCCCATTTCTGGTCATGATACCCATGAATAACTCAGCCAAGTGCAGTTCCAGCAAACACAATTCCAATCCCCATTTACCAACAGTCCCAAAATCATGTCTCTGCTCAAGGACAATGCAAAAATTTTAAAAAAGCACGGTTCCCAATCCAAATTTATAATATTATAAATTAAAGCATGTCATATTGAATAAAAATTTCATATAATTACCACAGATTGTCATGTGCTGTTGCCTTTCTTAGTGCTCCAAGTACTGCGACCTCAGTGGGTGCAGCATACCTGGGGATAGCTGCTGACTTTCGGTGAAGGAGGCTTCAGGTTGCCTTAAGGGATAACTTCATGTAGCTTTGATCCGGATGGTCAGACTTCAGATTGCATAACCTTTACGTGAGTGGCGGCTGTCTGAGCTGACTGGCACACCGGCAACAACCGGGTGATAATGGTGGGCTAACAAATGGTGCCATCCTGGCAATAAAGAATACAGTCAGTTCCACACTTCCAACATGGCACCTCAGTAATTTTAGTAATCAGTCTGAGGGTAGATTGAAGGAACACCGTGAGACCCTGCAAACTCTTTGAACATGCTATCCACATTCTTGATGGCAGCACGAGCTTACACAATGCAAGTCTGTGCTTCAACTCCAGCAACCAGATGACGAATGGCTTTCTCAAACATACTCCTGGAGTTGCCCACCACCTTCAGCTAGAAGGGATGGGTACCAGGTTCTGCAAGGTTGTTGCCTGAGATCTGCCACGCTTCTTGAAATTGGATGTGGTGTTTCTGCCACTGCTCCTACCATTTCATCATGTACCCCCATGAATCTTCATCCACAGGAAGCTCCTTGAAAGTACTGATCTGAATCTGCCATAGCAGAGCTCACGTGCGACCTCACTCTCCTGGATGTGGCACCTAAGCTACCCTGACACCCAGGCCTGAATGCAGGCTACTTGTTCCTGGTATCTCAACAGGAGCTGGTTCTTGCTCTGAGGTAACCTTGAAATTATGCTGTGTTAGCACTTGAGCTGGTAGATTTGACTTCATAATTGAGTGGCACTATCTGTTTGCTCTTCCTGCAATATACAGCTAGGTTACAGTAGTCTGAAAGATGAAAACTGTAAGGTTGTGGTGAAAGGAGTGAGGCAGGTGTATCACAGGAAAGGGAAAGACATTTAAATCTGAAGAGATTGTGAAATGGTTGCTGGGTAGAGGAAGTGTTGAGGAAGGAGGAGTGTTATCCATCCGCCATCATTTTATCCCTGCTGCTAGCCGGAAATGGTCATATCAGTGATGGTGGATAAAGCCATGCCAGTTTGCCGCTGCTGGCTAAGTAACCCTTGGTCCAGCAAGAGGAAGATAATATTGTGCATTGTGTATGGTTGAGGGGCCGGCAGTGCCAGCCATCTTTGAAAGGCAGGAGCTGTCTGTAAGCTCCAGGATTGGGCACAAGGCTTGCAACAGTGCTAAGTATGTTAGGCATGACACCTGCCTGATAAAGGTTGTAGGTGGAGTGTAATGGGGTGCAATGCATTGACTAATTGCTGAAGCTGCTGTTATGGCTGATGGGGTCAGAATTTAAGATGTATTCACTGATCCTGGCCTTCTATGTGAGCCCAGTAAATTTCTTAGGTAATGATACCTAGATCCTCAAAGCTTGAATCCTATCATTGACCGTCATGCCCAAGTGACTCCTGAAGATTTGCCTGGAGGTCCCTGGATAATTAGGAATAGATAATTTCTCCTTTGCTCCACCTCCTCCTCTTTAGCTGCTAGTGCAAATAAGAAAATCTTGGAGGCTGCAATCTCTCATGAACTGCCAGATTATCTTTTGAGAAAATTCCCATCAAATGTTACAGCCACAATCCAACCCTGTAAGAGCTTCCCGCTGACTTTAAGTAGAGCAAGCTGGCTGTAAGTGATGACAGCTGCTCATATTTTGGCTCCCTGCTGAGGCATGCAGCAAACGAACAATGTTGTTAGTGCTGGCAGCACACAATAATCATGCAAACAGCATAAAGTTGGCAAGTTGTCTCCATTGGAAGCATCAGGCACAAATTAGTTGCACATCAAGATCCCTGCAGCTATTTCAGATGGTCATTAAACTTAAGCCCTGCCATTTTTAAATGTAGGCAAGTTGTTGATGTTTATCATGCCACAATAGCTCATTGGCCCAACACAGCAGTCACAATTCTCAAGGAAAAGGAAAAAAAATGAGATTCACTACCAGAGTAATGTTGATTAAAAAGAACACAGACAAAAACAATAATCCCCAATGTATGCCATGGACAGAATAGAAATCCAAGATTTATAAAAGAAAATCAGCAACACGCAAGTTGCATGTGTGCCTTTATAGGCACAAACACAATCACACGTACTGTTGGGGCACAATGACATAGTGATTGAGATGCTGGACTAACTTCCAGAGACCTGGATCTGGAATCCTAAGAAGGCAGCTGTGGAATTTAAATGCAAGTTATTAAATAGATTTGGAATACGAAGCTTATATACAGTTACTGGGGCACAGAACTAATCTAATCCATTAATGCCTTTCAGAGAAGGAAATCTTCCATCCTTAGCCAACCTTGTAGATATGTGACTCCAGAGCCATTTACATCATTAACTTTTAACAGCCCTCTGAAATGGCCCATTGGGCCGATCACTAGAGAAAATTAGAGATTTTCAATGACTGCCTACCTTGCCAGTGAGCAAACAGCTCACAATTTAGCTGCATTTGCCTGTACTAATGCATGATCACATAGAAGAGCTCAAAGTTTTCAACATCCTCGAGGTAAATATCGAGACAACATGTAATGGGATTTTCTGAATAACAGGATTAAATTCACAGTTTTTGAAATGAATGACTTCAAACACTTTTGGACATTTAGGAATAAACCTACAGTCGGTGCCTCAACCAGAAAGAATTACAAGAATGTGATGAAGTGCTGAATTCGACAACTAAATTAAATTGGGATGTACATTAGAAGCCAAAGGGTTGCAAGTTCAAACAAGACAGTGTGCCGTGTAAAACAGCACTGAACAGCTTATTTCCTTGCAACTGCAGAGGAAGAAAGATTAAATAGATAAAAGAAAACTGTTAGTAAGACTAGACACTCCTGAATTCAGCTAGCATTTAGGCATAACATATGATATCCCTTCACACATTCAGAATTATTGCAAGAGCAATAAATCACAGTTATCTGTGGGGACAAACTATTGAAACTGGCAATGTGAACCAAAGCAACCACTAAGTAAAACTAGGCACTGAAAGTTAATGTTACAGGACGATAGTTGGCTTGCAAATGGCTTCTCATGCAACTCACATTTATATAACAACTTTAATACAGTAAGCTAAACCAAGATGTTTCATGATGGCTGAGGACTGAGACACCACTGACTTTGGTGGAGAGCACCTCATAGCTCATGATGTGCACAATCAAAGTTCAGACCATGGGCACATGGGCAGGTACATAGATAGGAAAGATTTAGAGAGATGCGGGCAAATGCAGTTAAATGGGATAAAAATTTATCCCATCAGATGTAACTAGACATTTTGGTTAGGATGGACAGTTGGGCTGAAGGGCCTGATTATGTGCTGTATAACTCTATAAATCTGTACTGCAGCTGCAAAACAACAAATTTCACGACATACAAGTAAGTGATAATAAACCTAAACCTGAAACCTGAACCTCGGGGTGTTATTGCAGCAGCCCCCAGGTAAGTGAGGAAGGAGTTGACAGGGAAGCCAAACCAATTAGACTGGGAGTCAGCAGTCAATGGAGAGGAAGGGGCAGGAATGACAACAATTAGGATTAGGGCAAGGGATGGGTGAGAGGGATGACAATGAGGTATGCAAAAACATCCCCTAGCTCTCCCCAGCTCCATTTCCAAGTTAAATGTATTTTTAAAAATTACAGCTTTGCTTGAGATGATGCATATGATTCCCCAGAATGCTGGTAGTGCAGTATGCCTAAGAGCAATGCAATCTTGCAACAAGGGCCTCAAGTATGTGAGAGGCCTGTTTTTTGAAAAATGCAAAAGGAACTTTTGACATGCTGATGTATGGCTTCATTTCTTTCCCCTAAGCATCATGTTTAATATCTCTATTATATCCGTTATCAAACTTCAACTGACACCTCTAACCTTTTACTTTGACCTCCTTTTGTATAACTTTTACTGAAAACAATCGTTACCCAATCAAAATAAAAACAATAAATGATATAAATACTCAGCGACAAAAACAGAAAATTCTGGAAACACTCAGCAGGTCAGGCAGCATCAGTGAACAGAAATAGAATTAATGTGTCAGGTCAAAGACACTTTGTCAAAACTGGGAAGGAGTAAACAAGTTAGCTTTAAATTTCAGAGAACTGTTCATTAACTTACTCTATTTCTTTTTCCTCAGATACT
>JARFYF010000022.1:17973796-17988291 GCA_030265395.1 Rhina ancylostomus | reverse complement strand
ACTTTGGGACATGAGGTTGATAAATACAGGCTTTTTCCTTTCGTAATAACTTTTCCTGATACTGTCTACGAGAGGCCTACATTTACATTCACCAATCTCTTAGTTATTACACTGTTGTAGAAATAATGTGCTGTTATGGCTATAAAGTTTGGGATTTCTAAGTATTGGTGTGGCGGTGGCACAGCAGTTAAGTTACTGAACTCATAAGAGTCCCAAGTTCAAATACAAGCATGACAGCTGTGGAATACAAATTTAATTAGTAATCATGCATTTAAAGAAAAACTACATACTGGATTGTTGCAAAAACCCACCTGTTTCACTAATATCCTATGTGTGACTCCAGGCCCACTAATGTGGTTGAATCTCCAGCACCATCTAAAATGGTCCAGAAAACTAATGAGACTAAGGGCAATTAGGATTGGACAATAAATATGAGCTTTGCCAGCAACACCCCAGATCTCGAAAAAATGAATAAAAAGTATATGCACACAGGTATGCATATGCACAAAGAGTACTTGGGGTGGGCAAATGGCACAGCTAGTAGAGTTGCTGCCTCACAGCATTGGCTACCTGGACCTCAGCTGCTGTCTGTGTAGAGTTTGCATGTTCTCCCTGTGCTCATGTGGGTTTCAAAGACATACAGGTTGTAGGGTTAATTGGCCACTGTAAAATGCCCCTAGTGTGTATATGAATGGTAGAATCTGAATCGAGCTGATGGGAATGTGGAGAGAATAAAAGGGAGCGGGTAGAATTAGTATAGATGAGTGCTTGATGGTCAGTGTAGACTCAGTAGGCTGAAGGGCCCACTTCTGTGCTGTATGACTCTATGACAAACGCAGAAGACCTAACTTCACTTGGCCACTCTTCAGCATACTCATTGAAACTAGTGGTACAGTGTGAGCTGCAGCAATTCCCCGTACCAAAAACCTATAATACATCTCCATTCATCTAAGAAAAATGGCTATGTGGGCCCAAGTGTTATTTAAGTTACATTTTAAATGATTGATTTTAATTCAATGTTATTATTTAAAAACAATATTAAATGACTTTTTTTTTTCCATTTCTGGAGTATTCAACAGTCAGCTTGGCCAGGGACTGTGGCTCAGCAAGCTGTCCACTAAATCTTTTTCAGTTTTGTTCTAGTCTCCCACACAGTAACATATACAAGGTCCTGCCTTAATCCTGGGCTTCGCCCTTGAGGATCACTTCAGTGATTGCAGGAAGTCGATTCAAGCTAAATTCAGACTTACCACCTTAAGGCTGCCGCAAGCATGGGCAGCTCACTGTTGGCAAGGAATACTGGACCATTATTTCTTGATATAGGAAGTAAACAAAATGTGAAAATAAACCATCACTTTCTTGTTCATCCTTCACTTAATTTCTAAAATCATGCCAATTGTTATACTAATTGGTCTTTTTAGCAAGACTGTAAGCCTTTTCATTTGATAAACTGCTATCCTCAATTTTGCTAGTAAGTTACAAATGGGCCACTTTTCTAATGAAATTGTTATTCAAGATGGTATATATTTGCTCAGAATAAGTTATTTCTTTAAATATTTCCATTACTTAACCACCATCATATCTTTCAATCTAACTAGCCAACTCCCTCTCTAAACAGTTCTATGTCATGCAATTAATCCAACCATCACTTTTATGGAACAATCTGCTTCACATCACTATCTGTAAAAAGCAAAATAGTAAATATAAATAATGAATGTATAAAAATATAAAAGTTGTAGAACTAATTTGCAACCATGAATCAATTAGATCTCCAATTACAAATCCCTCAGGCAATTCCATTTGCTTAAACTTAAAACCCTAATTTAAACTTTAACTCTTAAATTTAATGCAAAATTCTAAAAGATTTTTATTATTCTTGCCAATAATTCTTCACCTAAGAATTGGTAATTACTAATTACTTCACCTAATTACTAATTAGCCATCTCATTACACAATATTGAATCTAAAATAGACTATTACTTAGTTTACTGAACCTTTTTTTAGTCAGTCTAAAGATGATGAATGAATGCATCTAAAGCTAATTACTTTACAACTTTATATTAGTAATTAATCTAATTAAAAGACACAAATAAAACCATATTTCATATTATCATAGCATTTAATGGACATTAGATATTCAGGGAGCAAAAGCAACTCTGGCGATACTGAGTGAGGAATATAAAATAATCTTTAAATTAAAATATAAATATGGAAAAAAAATGTGCTCCTGATAGTAATTCCAGATGCAAAACAAAAGGTACTGATGTAATTAGTGGGATGTACTGATGAAAATAAAAGTCATCTTGCTTTCCTCCAACCATTTCCAACAACAAGATTGTCCTTTGGTCTGAAAGGCACATTTGAATGTGGGACATATAGGGATGTGGATTTTGGCTTCACTTTTTCCTTGCAGGTTATTTTTTTAATGTTGTCTTCTGAACATGGCACGGGGATGGGTTTCCATGGAATTGGATTGCAGTAGCTTGGAGCTGGATATGAACTTCCATCATAGTATCCTATATTAATTATAAAATCAAAGTAAGGTTTACATTGCTCAAGATACCATTCAAAATAGTTAATACACTAAAGGAATTTTGTCTCTTCAATCTATTCAATTTGAAGACAAGTACGTATGAAACAGTGGGTTATTTAATCTTTCCAACAGCAAAGCAGAAGTATTGAAAGGCATTAAAAGAAAACAGTGATAGAATCGTACATCACAGAAACAGGCCCTTGAACCCACCACATCCATTTCAATCTTTTTGTCCATCCATACTAATTCCCATTTGCCTACATTAGATCATCTCCTTCTATGCATTGCTATTTAAGTGCCTGTCTAAATGTCTCTTAAAAGTATCTGACACCTCCAGCTTCTCTGGGAAAAGCTCCAGATATCAATCACTCTGTGTAAAAAAAACTTTTTCCTCAAATCTCCTTCAAAGATCCTTCCTCTCACCTTAAACCTATGCCCACTTTTTTTTGATACCCCTACCAGAGGAATAAGTTTCTGACTACCTACTCTATCTATGCATCTTATATACCAATATGAGGTCACCCCTCTGCCTCCTTCATTCTAGGAAAAACAAAACCAGCCTGTCCAATCACTCCACATAACTAAAGTCATCCAATACAATACCAAGGTCCTGGTGAATCTCCTCTGCACTCTCTCCAGCAGAACTATGTCAATTTCATGTACAATTAACCCAACCCTCACTTTTATGGAACAACTTCACATAGTGTGGCGACCAGAACTGCTCACCAATACTCCCAAAACAGTCAAACCAGTGTTTTGTAAAGTTTCAATATGACGTCCCAACTTTTATATTCTTTACCTCTGAAGGCAAGTATGCCATATGCTTTCTTCACTCCCTTATGGTGACACTTATAGGGAACTATGGACTTAAACCCCAAGGTCCTTCTGTTCATCAACATTCCTAAATGCCCTGGCATTTTCTGAAAATGTGCAACCCCCCAATTTGATAAAACATCAGCTTCTTCAGCAATTTGTAGCAAACTATTAATATAAATATCATGCTGTTCATAGGCTTGTTTTAAGTACAGAACGGAATCTATTAGTAATAAGAAGCAATTCTTTGAAAAAAAGTCAACATGTAAAAAAAAATCACAGCCATGTATAGCTACAATGTCCTCCAAAAATGGAGGAAACAAAATTTAAAAGGCTACAGAACCTTGCATTTCTTCATAAATATTCATGGAACTGGAATACCTAGGTCAGACTGGAGTGGGGTAAACAGGAGATTGTTCTGGTTGTTAATCAAACAAGGGATGACAGCACTCTGTAGCAACAAAGCACTGCCATGGGGTAGGCTTACCTCCACACAACACACCAGCAAATATAATGTGCAAGCAAAACTGTCAACTACTGACTGAAACAAATGCTGCTGATAAGTCTGCATCTGGAGAGAATACCAAAACACAAAGAGAACAAACACTGGATCCTTGTAATAAATATAATGGTATCTTCTGGGCAGCCCTCTGATATCTGATATGCACGAGAAGCAAAAGCCTATGGAATGTCAAAAGATTGGAAGGAGGAAATCTTCTACTGAGTATTTGCTAAATACTTTCTGAGCCTTTCTGCTTCTGTTTATTCTTGTGCTGTTTACTAGAAAGTAGAATTTAACAGCTGACTTTCCACAGTGAAGCAATTTTCCTTTTTTTAAAAGACTATATTTGTTACTACTTTGATCAGACAACTTTGAAAATATATCGTGTACACAAAAGAAATATCAAGGACCACATACCCACCCAGCAATTCCTGGTCATGCAATTATTCTGAACTTCATTTTCATTCAACATTCTGCTTTACATTATGGAAAATCATAATAAGATACACATATATACAAATATATAAAAGTTATGGAGCTCACTTATCAGCCACAAATAAAATTACAACCAATTTTACTTCCAGCCTAATATACACAAGCAGGAGCCATTTGTCTATTGTTGCAACTGATGGGACTTGCATAAGGATGAACACGCAAAAAAGAAAACTTCTTTATTTCCATTTACTTTGCAGATTATAGGCATGGGAATGAGTTGCAAGTCAGTAAAGTACCTCAAGGTCAAAATGTTCAAGAGTCATCAAGTGCAGTGTTTGGTGTGTTATCTCAGCCTTTCAACATGATACTTCTAACATACTCCAGACTCCAAACTTAAATTCAAAATATTCTTCAAGAATTAAAGCTTTACAGAGTATATTCTTTCTAAAGGATAAATTCTAAGAACAATTTACATATTTCTGTTTTTCTCCTATCAATAAAAATACAGTACTTAACATATTGTTTTACATGAATTTCATTCTGCAACAAATGAAAGGAACATTACTGTGGTATTATTTAATCCTGTTTTTTTTTAAATGGCACAGACCTGTGAGTTTACCATTAGCGTAACCAAAGCTGCTCGGAACAGTCCGTGGTCTGGTTCTCACTTTTTCTAACCACTCCTGGAAAACCTTGTCTGCTTTTTCTCTCCTTTCCTGTGTTTCAGCTATTTTCTTTTCTTCAGCATTCTGAACATACAAAATAAATATTATTTAAAATATTGCAAAACTACTGCTTACTGATCCAAACTAGAATTGGTAAGGCAAGCAAATATTCTTAGTGAAATGTGTTGATTATACAGGAAGAATGATTACTATTTAATTCAAGGCAGTAATAGAACATTTCAACACTGTAGTTTAGTAACATATTATTCAGAATCTGTATTTCTTTATCTAGAAACTGCACACAAAGGCCTATTACTAATTCAGAAAAATTACAACATTTAACATTTAGTTGTAGCATTTAAAATATGGAATTGTACTATGGGTTATAGCTAGGCAGCTACAGTTTAGCTAAATACTTGCCAACATCATCAGAACAAATTTCTGAGAAGTAACAGAATTAGTTAAACTACCTTTTCCACTTTCTTCATCTCAATTTTCTGAAGCTTCTTTTTCTTAAGCCATTCTTGAAATATTTTATTCCCTCTTTCTGCAGTACGTTCTCTTTCTTGTTCCCTGGCATACTTTTCCTCCTGCTCCTTCTGAAATTTCTTTTCCTTTTCCAGTTTTTCCTACAGTCAATAAATTATCCAGAATAAGCATGTGTACAGATTCATATAAATTTTTACCTTGCTCAAGCAGCTTAGAACAGATAACAGATCAATTATGATGTATTCAGAAGTGATTCGTGCTAATATCCATCAATAGTGCTAAACTTATCATTTGCAAGAACTACCCAACAATGTACGATGCTTCCCCATTATGTGCTAATATCACCTCCCCACACCACCACAAACCCATCGATTTTTTCACTCTCTCACTGACTAAAATCAAGATTATGGGTACTATTTATATTTCATTTATAGCTGAGAACAATTCTCTTATCCAGTCACATCTCTATAGTAAGATATGATTGCAATAGACTCAAGTTCTGCACCATTACGTTAGATTTATGCAGAACTTTCACAATTAAAAACACAGCATTACACAACTACATACATAATTAATGTCAGATACAGGTAGCAACTAGCTTGTAATTATGTTCTCTCCAGACAGCTAGACTGAAGTTCAACAGGGGCTGACTCATCACCAGCATCAGGAATCTGAGGTGGCACAACAGATTGTAGTGGCAATGATGTTTAAATCCATAGCTTTAAACATCATTGCCACTACAATCTGAGAAAATACTTTTAATAGCAAAAATAAATTATTGCTTGAGAAAATGCAGTCCAGAGCAGGCTCAATTCCCTATGGTAGTTCTTTTTTTCCACAATGACAAGGTCTTCCATGCCATAAAACTAATAAGCAGGCAGAGGTAAAATAAGTCCTGGCCTTAAAACTGGCCAGGAACATGTTTCTTCACCATAATTGGCTAAGAAGGAATTCACCTAACCGAACTTTAACTCTTCCTTTCCCAACAAGTATACCCATAATATTCCAAATGATTCCATCTAGCAGGCCAGCTGTGAGACAAAAAAGTCCAACTCAATAAAATTGATTTTATAGCAAGCTATTATGACTAACTGGGTTGATGGCAGATCTGTTGAATTCTGGATTATTTACAAAGTAATCCAGAATTCAACAGATTTGGAAACCTGTGTTTCTAGTTGAATAAAGCATGAAGGGTAATACTTGCAGAAAACACAAAAAACTACATTTTGCTTTCAGTTAAATAAAAACAAATTACGTATGAGTTTTTTTTCATCTCCAATAGTTCTTCATTTACAGTTGGCACTGAAACTAACCAAGCATTACTGGAGCAATTTGTAAAACTGAAGGGCACCACTAAGCAGATTGGGCAAAATAAAACAAACTAAAACTAGAGTGTAGTTGTTCTAGGCTGTACAATGTAGTTGAGCCTATAAATTTATTTGAAAGCAAATTGCATTTTTACATAATGTTAAAAGAGTATAATTATTCAATTATCACCAAAAACCATGATCACCAAGATATTGTGAAATGTTTATCAATATGGTTCAGTGCTTTGGCCAGTGAATATTGTTATTTATGTGCTAATTGCAAGATTCATCACACATGGAAAGACAAACATGTTAAAAAATTTTCTATCAGTAAAGTGAATGGTCTTACGTATTTGATATTCATTAGTACTACAAGTGCCATAAACTAAAGGTAGATTAGAGTTTGGGTTATTATGAAGAAAACAGTAAATTAAGACTTGAGGAAAGGTTAGAAGAAACATGTAATCTATTACAATTGTGGATCTCTGTCCTGGGAACATTTATCGTACATCAAGATTTAAGGAATGCCTGGAGTAGGATTAAAAAGAAATGTGTAGTCAAAGAAAACAGATTGGCTGCAAGGCTAAAAATAGCAACACTAAGAGAGGAACTTAAAACAACAAAGGTGTCATTTTAAACAGAAACACACAGAATGATCCTAAAGAAAAGCATTTAAACAGAGAATAGTAGTTCAAAAATATAACTGGACTTGCATCTAAATACATAAGTATTGCTAAAGGGTCATCTCTGACATACTGAACCCAAAGCCCATCACTAAGGAAGATTAAAGCGACAAGAGGCCATGGTCGACATAAGATTAACAAGCCCTGGGGGTCACTTAAAAAAATACATTTCCAATGAGCTCTGGTGATCTGCTTATCACTGGAGACAGGGAGGCCAGGGGCCAGATTTGCTCTTGATTCACTGACATTTTTAAAATGAGTGTAAATCAGACAACTGTTATTTTAAAAGTGATCAGCAACCTTCAAGGTCCTTACCCAAAATAGATTTAGAAAATGCATTGAGATAACTTCCTTCCATTTAATTTGGTTATTTTTGTCAATCTCCTCTGGCAGAAAAAAAATCTCTGTATCCAATAGGGAGTTCAATATTCAACCTAGCTGCTCTATATAAAAAATAAGTCATGCAACACATTTCACTCTGTGAGGAGAGTGTTTGGCCTTGGTTCATCATCACTTTCTGCATAACAAATTAAAATCAGAAAGATGTGTGGAACATTCCTGGATTTGCAACACATATTTCACAGGAAGTTAAAAAGGTAAATGGCACATTAGCCGTTGTTGCAAAGGGGTTGGAATTTAAAAATAGGGGAGTTTTGTTGCAATTGTACAGGTTGCTGGGTGAGGCCTCACCTGGAATACTGCATACAGTTTTGGTCCCCTTACCTAAAAAAAATAAAACAACATTGGAGGCAGAGAAGGAGAAACACCAGGCTAATTCCCAGGATGACAGGGTTGTCCTATCAACAGAGACTTAGAGGTTTAGGGCTGTATTCCTTCAAGTTTAGAAGAATGAGGGATTACCTTATTCAACCATGCAAGATCCTAAGGGGGACTCAACAGGGTAGGTGTTGGGACATTTTCATTAGTGGGACAGTCTTGAACAAGAGAACATTACTAAATTTAAAACTGAGGTATGGTGAAATTCCTTCTCACAGAGGGTTGTGAATCTCTGGAATTCTCTGTAGCAGCGGGTGGTGGAAGCTGGATCATTAGAAGTATTTAAAGTGGAGGTGGATAAATATTTGATAGATTGAGGAATAGAAGGTATGGAGAAATGGCACAGATGAGGAGTTGCGACCAGCATTGATCAACCACAATCAGATTAGACAGCGGGGCAGGAATGAAGGACTCCGTGGCCTATCCCAGCTGCTATCTTCTTGACTTCTATATGTAATTCCAATTTGCTGGAGAGCACATGAACAATGGTGGAATATTCTATGGCACTTGGAAATTGGAGTTTCTAACACCAAATACTTCAGTAATCTAAGTTACAAAAGTTATGGCTCTTCTCAAACATATGACTCAAGTGGTTTGGTCATCTACATCATATGAAAGGTACACATTTTCTAAATAACCTTGTGTGCAAGACCTTGAAGACAGCATAGAGGCTCTAGGTTAGGGTACAAATACACTTGCAAGGGAAACATCAGAGCAATTAACTTTGATAACGCAAGATACAATCAACGATAGGCCACAGTTATCTCAGGAAAAAGTAGTGTGGCGAGTTATACTCGAGGGACAGGATTAATGTTCCAAACAAGCTGTAATTTTAAAAGGGTAACTGAGAAATTTAAACTTAGTTACTTAACTAATCTGGAATAAGCCGGTTATATGTAGTGATGACCATGAAATAATCGAATTGCCCAAAAGAGCCATCTGGTTCTCTTATATCCATTGGGGAAGGAAATCTGCCGTTCTCACTTTGTCTGACCTTTTGCATTTTTGGTTTATTATTGTCACACGTCCCAGTGTTATGAGTGAACCTGTCTCCACCACCTGCTTAGCTCATGTCTTCCAGATTCAAACCACCCTCTGGATGAAAAAATTCTTCCTCAAATCCCCTCTAAAATCTCCTACCCCTCATCTTAAACCTCTGCTTATGGACACATCGGCTAAGCAGAATAGTTTCACACTATCCCTGCCCTTTGTAATTTTATATACCAGAGTCAGGTCCCCTCCTTATCCTTCTCTACTCCAAGGAAAACAAATATAGTCCATCCAGTCTCTCCTCATAGCTATTTTCTTTGTCGAATTACTCCCACTAGTTGCACATAGACACACCTACATGTAGCTGCTCTCAGTCCAATTTTGATAGGTCCTGTCTCATCACATTAAAACAACTTCCCCCAATTCAAGACCTTAATTTTTTGAACCATCCTTGTTTTTCTCCCTAACAAGCTTAAAACTTAGAGAGTTTCTAAGTCTCACTATTTCTCACCTACCAGCTCCATTATGAAAGATTAGGTCCAGTTCTATCCTTTCTGTAGCAAGACTATCCACATACCAGTTTAAAAGGCTCTTCTGGATTCATTTTAAATATGCATCCAAAAATTCTAACACCCCTCCAAGCCTTTCACACTAAGGCAATCTTAATTGATATTGGGGAAGCTGAAATCCCTACTTCAATTACACTATTATTTTCACACTTCTCTGTGATTTGCCTACATACCTGCTCCTCTACCTCCCACTGTCTGAACTGTAGCACATCCTCAAAGCAACTACCAATATGGAGTTCCACCTCCACTGCAACCCAGAAAGTTCTTCTGGGTGAATTCTTCATAAACTATTTCAAGGAGAGCTAATTTATAATTCTTACCTTTTCATTTTTTCTCTGCACCCAACGCCTATGCTCTTCTTCTGCACGAACTTTTTTCCTTTGACATTCTTCTTGCTCTTTTAATTTTGCTTGCTTCAATATCATCTCCTGCAGGATATGGAATAGTTCTTGAATACATACCTTTTCTACAGAATGATTAATCCTTACTGTATCTTATTTGTGGGAAGTTTAAAGTTTTTTTATTTCTAACTGTCTCAATCCAAGCTGCTAATATAAACATCATAAGATTGCGACAGGTGAGGACAGCTATATAGCTCATCGTAATTCATCAATACAGAAAAGTCCCAAAAATCACAGATCATCTAATTGCTCCTTAAAAGATTCCCAGGATCTAGTCTCCACTGCTCTAATTGGAAAACACACAGTTGTCTTTGATATAAGCAAGTTCTTTTATACTGATGTATACATTAATAGATTAGGTTTCTTAATGTCAAGTATGTTGAATATCAGAGATCTAATGATCTTTCATTTAAAAACCCCCTATCAATCTCCCACTGACAGGGAGAAAATCATTTTGACTAAGTTTGAATTAATTCCAGTTTTCAAGGCATCCCTCCCACCAAAGAGGCCTCTAACTTTGTGGCTTGTTCTGCAATGTGGTGGTTGTCGAAGCATATAAATATCATGATATGTTAGCTAAATTGTAGCTACCATTGGATTTTAAACAATGTCGGAAGAAAGATACTTATTTTACAATATCAGCTAATAGTTTAAATTACTATTATCACTTGACTTTTTATATTCAGTTTAGCAATTATACCTTGAAGCATCAAAGACTGGTTTTGTCAGGTTATAAAAACACAACAAGAAATAGAGACATAAAAAATAACAAAAACAAGAAATAACAGCTTCAACTATACTCTGATGAATTTCCAAACTCAATGTTAAATCTAACTTTATTTTAAATTATAATATACAACAGGATTATGAAAGAGGTCAAAAATATTTGTCAAGAAAGATCCCGATTATTGTCCGTTTTAAGTGGATTTTCCACGATAATTAAAATGTGCATGGTCTATACTAAAGATAGTTTAAATGATACATAATTTCACCGCTCTTTGGATGCACTAAAATATTGTTCAAATCTAATCTACCTTGCTGAGGATTGTTTCTGAAACAATTTTAATTATTTCTATTGCTTGCAAATGTTTCAACACTGAAATCAACACTAAATTATCTGAAACAAGAATTTTATTGTAATTTAATTGTATTCAAGAATCAACATTATTGTCAGCAACTTTCAAATATTTTTATCCCAAAATGTTAGATTTTGGAGTACAAAACTGAAAGCTAAGAACAGTAAGACAACAATATAATTTACTACAAATTCATTAAAAGCAATCCAACTTTCAAATGTGTAACACTAACACATAACTGAAATACTTACTTGCTGAGATTTTTTTTGCATTTCTATGCGTTCCTCCTTTGCTTTCTTGATAAGCCATTCCTCCCAGGCAGTAAGCTCAACTTCTTTTAAATGCTGCTCCTCCTCTTTGCTTAGTTTTGTCTTTCTCGTGGAAGTTCTAAGTTTTTAGAGCAAATGTATTACTTTATCTCAAAATATATTCAGTACACTGCATCAAACATTAAATGAACAAGCAAAGAAACAATGTAAGAGACAAATTGATAAACAGCAAACACAGATATATAACTACGCACAATTAAAAATTGATTTACCAATCTGACAGCATTTCTGCTGTAGCTCCCACTCGAGGACCAATATATAGTCAGCCTGGCAGCAAAACAGTAACTGGTTGGCTCCAGCTCAAATTTTTCAGCCTCTCAAGAACTCTGTTCACACACACACTCTATTAAACCTCTCGCACAGCCTTAGAAGTAAAATGTGAGAGGAGAGATAAACAACATAAGGAAGTTAAGGGTTTGTATGTGCAATTCAATGCAGAAGTTCGAAACTAAACTGGCAATAGAGGGCACTGCATCAGTGTGATGCCCATACGGTAATCCCTGTTTATGCTGGGAGTGGGTGGGCTAATTGACTTTTGGATCCTGTGCCAGGTTAGATCTGGTGCAGGATCCCCAACCACATTACAAGGGGATTTGCAGGGCACAGGAGAATGCAAAAGGGATGGTAGATTTTTACAAATTTTAGGTTTTGATAAATATTTACGCAGTTAAGATTTATAAGCTATTTTTTTGAATAACTTTTTAAAAATTGCAATTTTTTAATGTCTCTAAATTCTGGCTTTCAAAGCTTTCAAGAATGGGGAGAGGCTACTTCACTGTGCTGTTGGAATCTCTTGAGTTTAGGACTCCAGTATGATGAATTCTCTGTATACTGACTGGGTAAGCAGGAGCTTGGTGACCATGGGTGGCAATGACATGCTGCAAACCAGCAAATCTGTACAAATATGCATAGGAAAGTTTTAGGAAAGCTAATGGCCACAATTCAAACCAAATTTACACTGAATTAGCAAAGTGATGCAAGAGTTAATCACCAAGACTTTCCATATGTTTCCTTGGGTTTGTGGGGACCCCAGTTCAAAGTTAACACTTTAGATGAAACTGCATTGCAAGAAAAGCTGGCTAAGAGTATTAAGGTGCCTATTTCTAAGGGTCAAAACCAGGCAGTGTCTTTAGACCTGACCATGTAAATTCCATGTCTAAAGAGTTTAATTATAATACTTAACAGGTAGATTTAATTAAATAACCTGTGCTAGTAACAGTAAAATTCACAACAATCTGATTACAGATTTAGTTTGGTGGTTTCTGAATCATCAACCAGTTGAGTTTTAAATTACTGGAATAGATTATGTAATCAATCTTGACAACGACATTTTGTATTTACAGTTTAAACAATATTAATGCGGACACATACTAACTTATCAGCATTTACAGGTGCTGTTTTGAAGACTACAAATTAACCTTTGCTCGTTGGACCACACCTGCACTAATTTTCCTTTGCATAAGACTTAATCAATATCTGTACAATCATTCTTCATTAAATTTTCTTCCCATCTTTCAACAGTTTCCCTTGCTTTTCTTTCCAATCTTCTCCACTTCATTCCTGCAAGTATTTACTCCTTGGAGAACTTAAAATATTAGAGTCATCCTCTAAGACTAATCTCAAAAAGTCATTAACTCTGCAATGCTTGTTCAACTCTGTGGAAGGATAATAGAACACAAATATAACAGTTGTGTATTTTTATGAAAATCTCAAAATTTATGAGCATTATTAGCCTGCAGAAATAGAATTCAGGGACATGCACGCTAGTAGTTGAACAGCATTTGATCCTGACAGAAATATGTTAAAATTGTGATTAGTAATTACAAGATCACAATTTACAACTAGAGTTCCTCCTCAAAGAGAAATGCAGGATCAGTATCGATGCGCACAGTGCACCAAACTATCTTGTTTAAATGCTCCCAGTAGCTTAGGTGTAACAACCTTGTTCAGATAGCAAATGTACTTCAAAATACACTCTAATCAATGATACAATCAAACATTTTATTTTATAGTTTGGTTACAGCTGAACTAAAAATATAATTTTAAAAAAGGGTGCAAAGCAAACAAATAAACTGTAATAGATCTAACAAAAATACTGTATGATGGAACATATACCTAGATGTTTTTGATTTGACTGGAGTGAATATGGTCAATTTCTTTGACACAGTTTTGTTTGTAGTAGATGCCATTTCTCTGTCTGAAATACTGCTTGTTGGTGTTTTGGAAGCCTCTGCCTCGCCCTCCTCACTTTCATAGCTGTCATGGTAAATAGGTGAGAGCAGCGAAGTTGTGGAATCTTTGGAAGGCTCCAAGTTATATTTCTTGTGCAGAGCTTCTCTCTTCAAGCAAATGTTCTGCCTATATGGATACAAAATTGTAGGTTAGAATTTTCAAGACTTAGCTTGAAATTCACTTACAGCATAAGTAAATATATTGCTTTGCAAGCACTGCTTAAGTAAAATCTGTCATAGCAGGTCTTCCCTATCATAATGTCACCTCTAATATGAAAGAAACTGTATCAATAATCTATGATACTGTTAAAAGTTGACGCAACTTTAACAACAGATTGTAACAGTAAATGTAAAACCCCTCAAGAATTCAAACGATAATTGAACTGTTTGCAGGCTACATATTCCTGCAAGATACAGTGATCAGAGTAAATTATTTAATCATTTATGGACCAATTCCAAACAAATGATTGTGGCATAACAGCAAAATTTAAAGAACAGCTTTATTCTAGGACAGAACCACCCTGTTGCTGAATTACACAGATCAGTCAAGAATTAGATAGAGAAAAAAATTAAATTTTCCTTCAGAAATGAAAATTACAACAGTAACATGCATTGCAGTGTAATAACGAAAGAAAAAAAGTTACTCCAATGAGTGAGCATTAACAACTTGCAACCTCTAAAAAGTAAATAACAGG
>JARFYF010000022.1:17654506-17673069 GCA_030265395.1 Rhina ancylostomus | reverse complement strand
TGATGGTTCATTAAAAAAGGGGAAGAATGAAGAGTTCTGGAGGATGCTAGAGCTTGAGGAAATACAGAAACAGAAAGTAAGTTCAAGTTAAATTTGAGATCATGCTTTACCATGTATACCTCAGAGGTGATGTGTGCGAGTTTGGTTAAAGGAACAGGGTTTTGGAGATGGATGATCACCGTCACCTTCTGCCAGTCACTATCTGACATATTGCTCAAGTGACAACTCTTTGTGTTTTATTCTAGACAATGACTATGTTCAGACTCTTGAACGGACCTGTTATACAATAAAGATGAACTCTTGATATCTCAATCTACCTCGTCATGGCCCTTGCACCTTATTTGTCTACCTGTACTTCACTTTCTTTGTAACTAACACTATATTCTGCATTCTGTTATTGCCTTGCCATTTGTACTACCTTGATGTACTTATGCTTGGAATGATCAGTATGGATGGCATGCAAAACAAATTTTTTCACTTTATCTTGATGCATGTGACAATAATGAACTTTCCAGCAATGGTAAAACAAGGAATACCAAAAATCAGAGAAGCTGCTGTCACCCATTCCCTTGGTCTGTACGTGAAGATTAGCCACTTGTGGTTGGCTGGTGCTGAGGGAACCTGCACCCGATAAACACTCAATGTCTCCTGGAGATGAAGGAGAAACCGTAACACCATAGAAGGAGCTAAATAAAAACCACAGAAGCTAAGCAGTGCCAGAAGCACACCACTTGTCTCAAGTTTTTTTTTAGTTGGTGTTAATCAGAATATGCTCAGTTCCAAGCCGTCTCTTCTCTGCACTGACATTAAATAACCTGCAGTATACTCAAATGTTCTGTTTCTTTTTTCCCTGATTTTCAGCATTTCTATGTTTTTTTCACTCTTATCAATGAAGAAAAAGGTTTTACAAATAAAATATGTAACAAATATTCAGCAGAGCAACAAGCTATTGCAATATACATGGAAAAAGAAATTGATTTAATAGTCAGGCCGTAGGACTGCATCTTCTCTAATTAGAGAAGCTGCAAAATCTTGCATGGAATGACTTCACACTGTAATTAAAGAGCTGATAATTATTATGTGCAATCACTAGTCTACAGCCTTATTATTAACTCTGGAACTGATAAGATTTCCAGAAAATACGAGTCTAAGGACGCTTCTTTCAAGAAATTTCTCTAAAAAATTGAAAAGCTGCCAGATAGTTAAAAAAACTCAAAGAGCTCTGCTCAGTTTCTTCACAAAAGCGAGTCACTGTTGATAGTAGAAATTGGAAATAAAACCAGAAAATGCTTGGTCAGGAAGCATCATTGCAGGAAAAGAACGGAATTAACATTCCTTGTTAATGACATTTCACCTTACAGGAAATGTGGAGTTCCTTTAGCTGATCTCAGCCAAAACAGCTTTCACTGTTCATTGGCCTGAGTTTCAGAAAAGAAAAATCAACCAAGCACCTGCTCTAATCTCTGTATACCTGCAGGAAACAGAGCATTTATTAAAGGGCAGATTTTGAATTGACTGCATGCCCTATGCAGTGAAAGAACCAGTTGTCATTCCCTACTTAGTCTCACACACTGCTCATTTTGATGAGGTTGCAGAGGTTAAACTCATGTTGTTGAGTCCGTAACCTAGTAAGAGTCAGATAGTGATAAGATTGGGCTAACTTGTGATGCATATGCAGATGAATAATTGATGACATGTACTGTTCAGGCCTGCAGATGAATAATGACCACTTGGGTTAGGCACTAGAAATGCCCATGGAAACACAGCCATGTAAGAAGTTAATTGCTCTCAAGGGAAGAACAAAAATAGAATTAAATTTAGAGTATATTAATTAGCATGTTCAAGTTTGATGGTGCAGGCAGGTTTAATATACTGCTTTCAGTATCCTCACTAATGAAGTTTCAATTTCTTTTGCTATCTTCACAACCTTGTTTGTTTCCCCTGTTCTCAGGCACCCAAGTCTGACCATCTACCTATGACCTCTTTGACTACTTTGGTTCTATTGACTAAACGATTCTCCATTTCTGGTGCTTTGCTGTTTTTCTAACCTTCCAAAAAAAAATTCCTTGACCAGTTTTTCAGTTGTATCTTCTAAGTATCTTACCAAGACTTGGTGTCAATTCTTTTGTCCTCTGTTAAATACTTTGGTCCGAATTAGAGGCACTGTGTTAGTGCAAGATGCTCCTTTATCTACAAGCGTTATTTTCTCTCTCTAATCTTGAAGTGACATCTTTATGAAGCACTAGCATTTCTTAACCATGCACATCTGTTCAAAATTCCAGTGCAGCTGATACACATAAATGTTGTCTATCAGCCAGCCAGATAGCACAGTGCATGAGTTCAGGCTTTAGGGGTCTTAAGGAATGAGTGCATTACGTTTCTTTGTCAAGCATGAAAAGAAATGGATTATTTTTCCCCTTTCATTGCACCTCCTGATTATGGCAGAGAAAAGAAACATATTTCGTGCCCAAACCTGGTTTCAGAGGAGCACCCCAGGCAATAAGAGTGACCCTTTTACCCCCTTGTGGAGGTTATAAGCAAAATTCATTTAATTTGCAATAATTATGAATAAGTGGAAGTGTTAAGTGATTTGGGCTATAGCGGATAAATGGAATTAGGTCACAAATCAGCTATGGATCTCATTTGATGGAGGTGCAGCTTGAGAGACCCTAATGAACAATGTTTCTGCACACAGCAAATTTATCAAGGGAGGCCTGGGTTAACCCGAAGCTGCAAATGCTGACACTCATGGATTTTGCTACACACCCTTCCTACATATATACAGCTGCCATACTGCTGCAGAGACACCTGTGTTTTTCTCTGCTTGGCTTTATGTAAACTATTCTATAACTACAATTGTGTGCAGATGTGAAATAACATTTAACTGTGATAGCTTTACTGCTCAGTAGAATTCTTCTCCAGCCCTGAACTAAGAGAAGTATATTTTAGCTATTAAGACATAAAGTAAAACAGGCTAGAAATTGAAACTTATTTTAGGTTTGGAATTCTTTCAAGTCAGGCAAGGAAGTAGCAAGCAGGGGTGCATTTCCATTGAATTTTCACCCTGACAGCTATTCTTCTGACTTGACTGGAGATGAATTGAATGTCGGGAAACTCTCCAGTAAATGAAAATCCAAAAATAAATGGACAATTAAAATAACAACAGAAAGTGGTGAAAACTCTCAGTAGGTCAGGTGATATCTGTGGAAAGAGATACAGGATTAATAGCTCACATCAAAGAGTTAATATTTCCACACTGCAGAATGTTTCCAGTATTTTTTGTTGCCACAGAGCTATCAGCAGTTTCATTCAGCCTCTGATGAATGGCAATGATGTATTTGCAACCTGGAAAGGGGTGCAAGAAATATAGATTTCTTACCGGTGCATTTGTATAACAAGCATTATGATGTTAATCACTTGTACTGATTGTGTCAGGCACTTTCTTACTAGAACGTCATACCAGCCAGTATCAGCTTGCTTTTCCCTCTGCACCAGAATCCATTAGGTAAGCAAAATGTCATAACAATAATCAAACTGAAGTATTTAGCAATCTACAACAAAGCAAAGGAGAAGACAACTTGGGATTGGACACTTTGGGTAAGTCAGTCAGTGAGCTCTCCAGTGGAACAGAAAGATTCCAGTATCTTCATCAATTACAGCAACTGAAGTACTTCTATTACATAAATGACTTAGACCCTATTGATGGATTTTGGTGACGTGGACCTCAATGCTAATTTTGTCTTTATAAGTTGATAGCCAAGTGTAATTTGTTTTTATTCATTGAAATGTTTCTCTCTTCCCCCTTCTCAACTAAAATAATACAGGAATGGCATTCTGAAAAGTTCCTCTAGTGAGCTGTCATCCTGTCAATAAACATTTCTTTTGCCTTATTTTCTCCTTTCCAGGTGGTGGTGACTTTATCAAGTTATGGTTCCGTAAGTGCTGTCTTTTGCCTACTCTTCTGTGAAGGCTGAACAAAGGTACTATTATTACCCAACATTCATACACTTCCATTTTCCAGTAGGGATGACCAGATAGTAGTTAACAGTAGGAATCCTGACCGACGTTTACTAATGTTCCTCTGAGTCCCCTCATTCTCCTAGCCTGTGAAGTCCAGGAGAAACATAATGTAAAACTTACAACCAACAGTAATTGCGGCATCCTGGTAACTTCAGCGGCAATCAATATGCCCTCTTTTACGCCAACATAAGGACATTTCAGAGCCCCTGAGTCTACTGCACTTAACCTTTGGTATCGAATTTTAGCAGATCGCAACAAGCATCTACTTGCACTTATTCTCGGACAGAGTAAAAGCTACAAATGTGAGTTACTGCCACAAGCTAATCACTTAACACACCAATGTTATGAAGCTCAAGGTTAAATTAACATTTAAAACTCATGAGAATTGATAGAGCCACTTAATTAACCAAATGAAAAAGACCACAGGCTGACTTCAATGGCCCTGCCTTGCCAGCAAGGCGTAAAGGGAGAAATAATGTGGACTGAAGGACTGGTGATTTGCATGTGACTCCCTGTTCAAAGTGTGTTATTGGTGAATTTATCTCCCAAATTACTTGGTTATAAATATTCATTGATACTGTTTTTATAGATGAAAAAATGCTGCAAAGTAACCCAGTTTAGTGGTATGACTGCTCATACCCAACCACCACAGACACTGGTAAACTGCCCTAGTTATGGGGCGCCAGATTGATCCAGATATTTGGCTACAAATATGTAAATAAGTCAGCTAACACTTAATAAGTTCTTTGCTGAAATGAGAGGGATACCGCTGTGTTCCTTACAGACACCAACAAAAGGCTAGTTATATTTTAGCGCCAGCACCTGCGACCCGGGTTCAATTCCAGCCACTGTCTGTAAGGAGTTTGTACTTTCTCTCCATGTGTCTGTGTGGGTTTCTTCCGGGTTTTCCAGTTTCCTCCCACATTCCAAAGATGAACAGGTTAGGAGCTGTGGGCATGCTAAATTGGTGCCAGAAGAGTGGCGACACTAGCAGGCTGCCCCTAGCATATTTTCAGTAATGCAAAAAGATGCATTTCCCTGTGTGTTTCGATGTACATGTGACTAATAAAGAAATATCTCTCTATCTCTCTTTTAATAAAAGCTTCATGTGTAGCCTGACTACTTCTTCACCCATTTAGAGTTGCAGAGTTGTACACCTAAAAACAAGCCCTTTGGCCCCTGGTCTACGCCAACCATCATGCCTATCTATACTAATCCCACTTGCCTGCATTAATTCCATATCCCTCTATGCCTTGCTCTTTCAAGTATCTGTCCAGATGTCTCTTAAATGTTGTTACGTTCCTGCCTCCACCACCTTCTCTGGCAGCTCACAACTACTCATTGTGTGAAAAACTTACCTCTCAGATCTCCTTTAAACGTTCTCCCTCTCACCTTAAACCTACCCCCTCTGGATTTAGACACTCCTACCATGGGAAACAGATTCTGGCTAATCACCCTATCTATACCTCTTATAAAATGTTACCTCTCTCATTGTCACCTCTTAGCCTCCTTTGCCCCAGTGAAAACAGACTCAGCCTATCTAATTTCACCTTACAACTCATGCCCTTTTGTTATCTACTGATATTTAGTAGATATAATGCTCACCTTCTCCCTTCAATTACTGTGCACTTTCCCCATTCCCCCTTCAGGGATTAACTTAATGGCCACTGCTGGTGACTCAGGAGGCCTGACATTGATCTCTTCACTTGAGGGAGCTCACTGTTCAGGCAGAGTTAGCTGAGCAAGTTTTTGGACTATTGAGCAGATAATTTTTGAGATAATTCCTGATAATTAATTCCATTATTTTACCACAGATTGAAGAAAGAATAGTGGAAGGTAAGATAAGATACCTTTATGAGTCACATGTACATCAAAACACACAGTGAAATGCATTTTTTGCGTAGACTGTTCTGGGGACAGCCCACAAGTGTTGCCACGCTTCCAGCGCCAACATAACATGCCCACAACTTCCTAACCTGTACGTCTTTGGAATGTGGGAGGAAACCCACACAGACACAGGGAGAATGTACAAACTCCTTACAGACAGTGGCCGGAATTGAATTTGGGTCGCTGGCGCTGTAACAGCATTACGCTAACTGCTACACTACTGAGACGAGATCCTTTATCGGTCCTGATGAAGTGTCTTGACCCGAAACGTTGACTGTCCATTTCCCTCCACAGATGCTGCCTGACCCACTGAGTTTCGCCAGCTCCTTTGTGTATTGCTTCAGATTCCAGCATCTGCAGTCTCTTGTCTGACCCTTCAATGGTTATGCTTGTATTAGTGACCAGAGGCAAATTTCTCCATCCTCCACCCTTGTGTTGAGTTTCCTGCCATTCTCTGAACTTAGACATCTTGTTCAGCTGTTCCCTGTCCACACATGTGTGCATCCTTCATCACATTTATGTCATCAAATTACCTTCCCGGTCTCTCTCAGCAATATCATCTATCTCTTTATTGGGGCGAGGATTTCCAGCTCAGTTTTGCCTGGGTTTGCTCAATTTGGGGAAGGTATGGTGCTCATATCTTCTATTATGAATATTTGCAGGAAGCACTCATTTAGACATTTATCACTCTGTGTCTATCCTGTGTTTAGGTATATCTGTATCTTTTATGGGTCTTATTTATTTCTAAATCATTTTTTTGTTTTGAATGAAGTATTTTTTACTGTTGTGCTCATTGCATGTAGAATACATTGACTGCAAGATTTCTTTCTACTCATCTATAACTCTCTTAACATGTTTCATACAAATTCCATTAGATGTTACAATGAATCCGATCATTTTTCTGCCTGTAGAATTTTGCTATTAATTCTTACATTAATTTGTTTGGGGGTTATACCTTTTTAATTACATCAGATTTAACCAGCTCCAGAGATCTAAATATTAGAGTGTCGCACTGCTTCATAACAATCCTTGACTTAACATTTGCTCTTTCATTCCCTAGAATTCAAGACAAGTTATAGTAACTGTTGTCACAGTGAGCAGAATTATTAAAGTTCTTGGCAAGAAATCATACATGGGCACTATCCCAAAGTTTATCTATACTTAGAAAATTGAAATGCTTAATACTTAAAATAAAAACAAAGAATGCTGGAAATACTCAGTAGTTCATGCACATTTGTGGAGACAGGAAGGAAGGCATGAATTTTATTGTCATCAGATACTGCTTGCAGTGGCCACTTGGGGTCATATCATGTCCAAACTTGCCTGACCCAGATGTGGAAGACTTATTGTGAAGGCCCAGTGATGTGGGCTTGAGCAGTGGGAAAGTCTTGAACAGGTCAATGGAGAAGACACAGCCCAAAAATCCTCTGCCAGCTGTAGCAATCAGCAATGATTAGTACTTAGCTTTGTCAGCTGTCAATGCTGGCGGGGTTTTAAATGTTTCTTACTGTCTTCCTAACCTTCAGAAACATTTGAAGATTATTAAACAAAAAATAAGGAGTTAAACAAAACCTTTAAAAATGAAAAAAAAATGTTTTGTAAATGATTACAAATGTTTTTAAAATGTTAAAGAAGAAACTTACCTGATTTCCTTAATCATACAATCCTCACTGAAATCATTTGGGCTATGAATCCTCTACCTGGTTTACACTAGTGCACAATCAAAGAGCTGATTCTCCAGTATAAACTGGGAATTTCAGCAGGGTGCAGAGCCATTATTGGACTCCTCGTTGAGCCCAGTGACTGAGGGTATCGAAATGTACAGTAGCATTCATCAGTTAAAATCTGGGCTATTGTTAACATTTCAGGTCAATGAGGAAAGAAAGATAAACAGGTTTTAATTGCAAAGGAAACAGAAATTAGGAGAGAACAGAAAGGAAAATCTTTGATCAAATGGAAGACAGGAGAGATTAAATAACTTGGGTTTACTCTTTGCTATGTCTTTGAGAATGTGGGGAGAACAAAATAAAAGTGTGATTAATGTAGAATTAATGTAAATGAGTAGTCGATGGTTGTAATAGACTAGGTGGGCCAAAGGGCCTGTTTCTGTGTTGTATGTCTCTGTGACTGTGATTGTAACAGTAGCCAGATATTGCAAGGTGAAAACGTTTGACACTGAAAATAAAAGGCAACAAAAGGCCATTATAAAGGAGTTGTAAATGGGTTAAGCAAATAATTGCCTAAAATTCCAAAAGGGAATTCTGAAGTAAAAATGCTGATCTGAAATTGTTGGTCGAGTCTGAATTATAACATGCCTAGCTGAAGGATGAGGTGCTGTTTGATGAGCTACATTGCACCTCATAGGAGCAGCGTAGGAAGTCTGGGTTCAGCCCGCAAGTGTTGCCATACTTCCGGCACCAACATAGCACGCCCACAGCTTCCTAACCCGTACATCTTTTGGAATGTAGGAGGAAACCAGAGCACTGAGAGGAAACCTACGCAGACGTGGGGAGAACGTACAAACTCCTTACAGGAAGTGGCCAGAATTGAACCCGGGTCGCTGGTGGTGTAATAGTGTTACGCTATCCACTACACGTTAGTTTGAGACCCTGAATCAGTCTTGGTCCTTTCAGAATGCTGCAAGGAGAGGAGAGGGGAAGGTGTGTATAGAATTGCATTACGATGGAGGATTTGTGGAAGATAATCCAATGAATGTGAGGACTGGAAGAGTGGGAAAATAAGCACAAGCCAAACCCTATCCTGATCCTGAGCAGAAGGAGAAAGGCTGAGAACAGAAGTGCAGGAAATGGTTTGAACATGGTTGAAGGTGCAATGACTATGTTAGAGGGAAATCTGTGGCCGTGAAACAGGAATGTCTATTGGAAGCAGGAGTTTGGAAGATAGCATTGGCAGAAAAGGTGTAATGGAGATAGAAAGGCCAGGAGACTGGAATAGATTCTGCCCTGGAAGCATGAGGAGAGGAAGTGTAGGCAAAGTAGCTGTGGGAGTCCATGACCTTATAGGGATACTGGCTGTTTGTCTTACCCCTGAAGTGGAGATAGAGGAGCCAGAAAGGGAGGATTTAGAGATGGAGCAGGGGAATATGGAACCAGGAAGTAGTACCCATAAAGTGCAAAATATACAGGTCGTTCTGCTATAATGCAATAGTTACGTCCTGAAGAAGCCTTGTGTTATAGAAAGTTGCATTATAAGATAAGATTTCTTTATTAGTCACATGTATATCGAAACACACAGTGAAATACATCTTTTGCGTAGAGTGTTCTGGGTGCAGCCTGCAAGTGTTGCCACTTCCAGTGCCAATATAGCATGCCCACAACTTCCTAACCCGTATGTCTTTGGAATGTGGGAGGAAACCGGAGCACCTGGAGGAAACACACGCAGACACAGGGAGAATGTACAAACTCCTTACAGACAGCAGTGGGAATTGAACCTGGGTCATTGGGCACTGGCGTTGTTATAGTGTTACCGCTACACTGCCATGCCTGCATTAGCAGAACAGGCTGTAGTTGCCTTCAAAGTACAGATATAAACAGGTTTTCCTGATTGCAATCGCTCTGTAACCGATGCAGCCTCATAATGCATGTAGTGTTCCCTAATCTATCAATTGTGCTATAACCAATTCACACCATGGAAACATTCATTGTAGCAGAACTAGATGCACTGAAAATAAAGAGATGAAAGATAATTCCTAACCAGGGCTGAAGCAAAGAATATTTGATATGTCTCAGAAAGAGTAAGACATAATTTCGACCCATTTGGGTTCCATAGGTACTCTTTTAAAGAGAACATACATGCAGGCAGAGGAGGGTGGGGGTGGGAAAGATTGGTTGTGCCTCAGTTCAGAACTGAAAAACCCTCATGGCATCCTTGTGTGTGATGGAGCTGTAGAAGGATTCAACATTCATGCTGAAAATAAGATATCTGGGCCCAGAAACTAGAAACTATTAAAGTCGCAAAGCGTTTTAGAAGTGTCGTGGAAGAGGCTGAAATGATGAGCCCACTGGGACAGTTCTGCTTGTGAATCTTACTGAGAAAATAGATGTTGGTTGTCTGTGAGTTTAGAGGCAGTGGAGGGAAGTGTGTCTGGGAAACAATGGTCAGATGTCAGTGGTAGGGTCATGGTCCAGAGGGAGGTATAAGCAGCTGACAGAGAACTGGTGTTCAGCCTGTGAGATTGAGGTCAGTTTGACAAACAAAAGCACCTCTGCTTATTTGCAAGTTTCATGACAATCATGGGGTTAATGACAATAGTGAACAGGATGCTGAAAATTCAGAGGAGCGTGGGTTAAAGCAAGTGGAATGGAAAAATTTGAGAAGGTCAATGCCATGCTGTCAGTTTGCAATAAAATGAACAGAAGAAGGTAAGAGGCCTTAGGGTGCGGTCAGGGTGAGGAAATGAGCACCTGCTTTCTATTCTATCAGAGACTTTCAGTTTTGATTTTTATGCCTCTCCCCACATCCTTTGCATTTTAAATCTGTTTATCTGTTTTCTCAGTCCTAATGAAAGCTCGGAGACCAGAAACATTCTCCCTCCATAGTTACCGCCCAAACTGCTGAGCATTTTGAGCATTTTCTGTTTCCTTTATTTCTGATTTCTAGTATCGGCAGTATTTTGTTGTGTATGTTTACAATTTAGTTGGAATTACGCTGATTATCTGTGCTTGTAACTACTGGCAGAAATTTTTATCTTTAGATTTAGATTTTAGATTTCCTTATTAGATTTCTTTATTCGTCGCATGTACATTGAAACACACAGTGAAATGCATCTTTGCACCGAGTGCTCTGGGGGCAGCCCGCAAGTGTTGCCACATAGCATGCCCACAGCTTCCTAACCTGTACATCTTTACAATGTGGGAGGAAACTGGAGCACCTGAAGGAAACCTGCGCAGACACAGGGAGAACGTACAAACTACTTACAGGCAGCAGTCAGAATCGAACCCGGATCTCTGGCGCTGTAATAGCGTTATGCTAACCGCGACACTACCGTGCCTGCCCCTACTACCTTTTTTTTAATTAATGAAGGCTGGCAAAGAAAAAGTCACCTCCCAAAATGTTAACCTATGTTTCTCTTCAGAGGTACAACACCTGTTTTAGTTCATGAGCTTTCCTGGTTTTGTTACACAAAATGCTGTGATTTTCGCTTGTACATGTGCCAATGGACAAAAACTTGACTTGTTAATCTCTTCAATCTTCAAGCCGGTAAACAGAAAATATTGAAGTCGGTTAGTTTTTGGAAGACCTTCCAAAACTTATTATTCCATTTGGGTAAGCACTTTGAGTGACTTTTCATTTGAAGTTATGGGGGTGTGAAGTTGAGCAGGGAGGCTGCGTTCTTTTGTTTACGAGCTTCCACTTTATGTTGAAAACACACAGGAGGAAGCCACATTGCATTAATTCTTAATGCCGAGACTAGTTCATGATTTTCTTTTGATGGGTTTGTTCTGATAGACTGGTTGCTGTATCAACAGGTTCAGTTTCACCTAAGTGTTGACCAACCGTGGCTGCAAAAGCCAATTGAAAGGGAAATACACAAAGGAACAGATGTATACAGGCACACGTGAATATACAGGTCAGGAACTGAGTGATTTACCTAACCTGATTAATTTTGATGTTAGGGCTGTTGAAACCCTTAAGTAAAAGGATCTTGGTTTAGTTAGTAGGTTAATACTCCTGCAATGATTTGCTAAGTATATAATGTATTGTCCATAAGCTGCTTTGTTGCTGTGCAGCAAAACTCAGAACAAGCATAGAGCTACCAACAAACATTTTGATTGAAGGAAGTTAACACTCAGCTGACAGCAGTAGCTGGTACACAATATATCAAAGTTCATGCCACACAGTGCACAGAGTTCTTAAAGGAACACTCGCACTCATATATACTACAGTTGGCACTTACAGAATATTTGCACACATGAGAATAATTTTTTCTTTTCAAGCTGATGTAAAGTATCAACAGCAGCGAATGCTTTCTGCAGACACTGAAAATTTGAAATAAAAGCAGAAAATGCTGGAAATATTCAGCAGATTACTCAGTGTCACAGTGAAATATGGCTTGGGAAACATTCCCTTCAACCTATTGTCCAAATGGGTCATCAATAACCCATTTAGACTAATCTGACATTAACCCCATTTTTTGTTTTCATTACATTCCTATCAACTCCCCTCAGATTCTACCACTCACCTACAATATAGGGGCAATTTATAGCAGCTAATTAACTATCAACTCACATGTCTTTGGAATGTAGGAGGAAATTGGAGCACCCATAGGAAACCCATGTCATCACAGGAAGAACATGCCAACTCTACACAGACAGCACCCAAGGTCAAGATTGAACCTAGGTCTCTGGTACTGTGAGGAAATAGATCTACTAGCTACATCACTGTGCTGCTGGTAGAGGCACAGAGTTAATATTAAGTCTTCAATCTGAAAAGTGCATCCAGGATTTTCTGTTTCTGTTCTAGAGATATAATGAGGCTTGCAACTGAAGAAACTTGTTGGTTTAAGGAATTGCAATGAATTACAGTAAAAGATTAATAACAATAAAGATTAATTCTTTTATTGAAAATAAAGAACAATGTACTAAGATCCTAAACTCTACTTCTACAATTTGTGCATTAATTACACAGTGAAGGAAATCATTTTCTATTAGCTTTAAGAAGAGTTTGGTTTGTGCCTGTTTCTTTCACAGGACTTGCATTGACATCTGACATAAAGATAGGGTTTTTAATAGTTAATCAGAAAAAATCATTGATAAGAATTAATATTAATGACTCTCTTAACTTTGTCATCCTGTTAAAGATATGTTATTGGGTGTACAGGCCACAGCAGTATTGTATTGGAAACATTTCACCATGTCTTGTGATCCTCTGCTTCTGATTTATGAGACTGGCAAGAGTGGAACATTCAACTTAATTATAAACTTCAGCTGCAGGTGCACGGGAAAACCACTACTTCCAAGTACAGCTCCAGGTCACACATCATCCCGACTTGGATATATTGCTATATCGTTGCTGACTCAAAATCTGAAAGTCCCTGGTTGTTCTGTGGGTATCATTGACACTGTCTTAAGAGTTTCAGAAGGCAGGCATCCACCATCTTCTCAAGGGCAACCAAGTTTGGGCTACGAATACTGGGCCAATTTGTGGTGTCTGTGTCCTGAGAATGGTTTTAAAAATCTGGCAATTCAGCATGAAACCTAACAACAACGGGTGTATCATGATTGTTGGTTGGAATTAATGTAAAAATAAATTCAGATTCTGTGCATTTATAATTGAGTAGGAACTGCTGTTTCACTGTAAAACATAGTGCTTCAAGCAACGATATCTGAATCTTGTCTGCAAATATGTGACAATTGGACCAGCACCCATTGGAAGCAAAGGCAGGATACATTTTCAATTATACTTAAATAAACAAAGAGAACAAAACTAATCAGAAGCCTAACACAGTGTAATAAGTGGAAAAGCCAGACATTTTGCTTTCTTTACCTTCATATTTGTCAAAGTGTATAATAAGTAAAGTCAGTTCACAAAGAGCTTATGGGAATATTTATGGCATTACTTGAAGGAAACAGCTGATGATCCATGTTACTGAAAACAGATGTATTACTCCTTAACATGGTAGAATTATTGTAACCCTGCTGTTTCACTCCACATGTATCATGGCTCCTTCCCTGAAAACAATGGAGATAACAGACCTGCTCTGAGAACCTAGCAGTATCTCCAACCAGCAGTAATATTAAAGACAAAGATTCTTCTGGGACATACCAGTGATGAGATGGCATCTTCCTTATTAATATCTCATAAAGTGGACATCCACATTTTTTAAGAGTCTTTTCATTTATTAAATGATTAAGCAAGGGCATAGCTGTCTGGAGTAACAGGTTTATAATGCAGGCAGAGCTCTGTAAAATAGGCCAAAGACATGTGCGTTGGTGTGTTGACTGGTCACAATAAATTGCCCTAGTGTGTGGATGAGTGGTAGAATCTGATATGAATTGATGAGTAGGTGCAGAGAATAAAAAATGGGATTAATGTAGGATTAGGATAAATGGGTAGTTGATGGTTGTCACAAAGTCAATGGACTGAAGGCCTGTTTCCATGCTCTATGACATGTTGAATCTAATTTTTTGCATCCCATTCTTCCTCAAAATATTCCCATTCGCTTGGGTACCTTAGCTGGCAGCACTGCATCATTTTGTGGCATTCAAAATGCTGAATTATGCCTAATAACATGAGTCTTGCACATCCAAAGACAATTCAAGGCCAACAATTTCACTTCCTTTCTCAATGGGTAGAACGTCAAAGCAATGTTAGCATAAATTGTAGATGAAAGATGCTTTATGTGGCACCAGCCCTGAGTTCGTGGTGGTCTTACTTTTGAGAGAAGTTGTTTTGGGTTCAAGCCCTATTCCAGAGTTCTAAGCACATAACTGTGGGTGACACTCCAATTGTGCTACCAAGGGAGTGCTGCATTGCCAGAAGTGCAATCTTATATAAGTTGTTAAACTGAGGCCCTGTCTTTACTCTTTAGTGGAAGTAAAGGATCTCATCATGCCATTGCAATGGAGAGGAGGCCTCTCTGGTATCCTGGATGATTTTTATCCCTGACTCAATAGTATAATTAATAGTATAATGAACAGATAATGTGCTCATTATTTACTTTCAGTTTGTGGGATCTTGCTGTACACAAATTATGGCTGCATTTCCTACATTACATCAGCAATTACATTTGAAAAACAATTCATTCTCCCAAGGTGAAAAGTGTGAAGTGATAAACTTTGGAAGATGGAATTTGAAGGCTGAATACAAAGTTAGTGGCAAGACTCTTAGCAGTGTGGAGGAATAGAGGGATCTTGCGGTCCATGTCCATAGATCCCTCAAGGTTGCTGCGTATGTTGATAAGGTTGTTAAAAAGGTCTATGGTGTGTTGGCCTTCATTAGTCAGAGTACTGAGTTCAAGAGCCATGAGGTAATTTTGCAGCTCTATAGAACTCTGACCAGAACACACTTGGAGTATTGTGTTCCGTTTTGGCCACTTCATTAGAAAAAGGATGTGGAAGCTATAAAGGGATGATAAGAGGCATAGATCAAGTGGAGAGTCAGAGACTTTTTCCCAGGGCGAAAATGGCTAACACAAGGGGGCATAATTTTAAGGTGATTGGAGGAAGGTATAGGGGGATGTCAGAAGTAAGTGTTTTACACAGAGAGTGGTGGGTGCATGGAACTCTCTGCTGGCAGAGATTCTGGGGGCAGATACATTAGGGGCATTTAAGAGACTCTTAGATGGCCACATGAAGGATAGAGAAGTGGAGGGCTATGTGAGAGGGAAGGATTAGATGGATATTAGAGCAGGATAAAATGTTGGCACAACATTGTGGGCCAAAGGGCCTGTACTGTGGTGTCATGTTCTATGTTCTATGAGCTGTAAAGTGATTTTGGGACACGATGAGGTCATGCAAGATGCTATATAAGTGTAGGTTCTTAAATTGTCAGAAAGAGAAAAGCCCAGGGAAGAAACACTAGTGCTAACCCAAAGGTTAGTCGGATCAACTTTGACCTTGAACTTTGTTGTAAGAATTCCTTTGAGTCATAACATCTTCAAGAAATGACTTTGTGTGTATGCCTGATGGGAGAACTAAAGTATTGGTCATAAAACAATGCAGGAAGTTTTTGTTGGGAATGGCATTTGTGAAGTTGGGAGTCACATGTTAGTAAAGCACACCTACTCTGTTAGGTTTTGCTTTGAATTGTAGTTTCAGTGCAGCCCTCCAATTTGAACAACAAATTATTTTCTAAAGACTTTCCTGCACTTAAATATGAAATGGGAATAGTATAGCAGGGATATCTCCTTCAAGCTGTGATTGTTTATTACTACTGACATTGAAAGATATGGATTTATGAGATTATGGGCAGAAATAGAATTTCTTTACATTCCATTCTCTGTTCAGTAATAAAAATACAGGATATGTTCTTTGTTGATCTATTTTAGATTTTGATTCTCTTGTCATATGTTTATTGAAACAAATATTCAGCAAGATAAAGAAACACCTGAAAATTAATAAAACTATTGTATTAAATTGACCACACACTTGGAGTGCAGCAACAGATGTGTGTGAATCAATGAGGAGCTAACTTCAGGTTTGTTCTGAAGAGCTGATGTCTCTTCAGAAAATCTGATCTTATTTCCTATCTTTCTGCTGGTGTAAAGGTTATTGACACATTTCTGTGGTGAAGTGTTTGCAATTTTGCCACCATTCAGAAACCCAACACAGTTAGATAAAATTGCAAGACATCAGGATTTTTCCTTACCTTTGCAATTAATTCCACCTTGTTGTACTCACATTTATCTCTGTATTGTAGAACACAGAAGCCAACCTGGCATCCAGAATCCCTGACCACAGTGCCTGCCAGCTCACACTTACCTGGTCTGGAGGCAGAGGGACAAACCTTGCTGGCTCTCTGCCCTATGGAGGCAGGTAGGGAGAAAGTCTCAGGTGGTGTAGTGTTGTTGTCCCAACCCCAGAAAGCCCCCTGACAGGTTTTAATAGAAATCAAAATTGGGAATGAAAAGTCACATTCTTTCAAAGCTGTAAGACATTCAACTGGTTTTTTAGACATAAAGTTATAGTTGTGGAAACAGACCCCATGGTCTACTAAGTATGTGTTGACCATCAAGCACTCATTTACACTAATCCTACAGTAATCCTATTTTCTTCTCCCCACATTCCCATCAGCTTCCCCCAGAAGCTATTTACAGTGGCCAGTTAAATTACCAAGCTGCACTTCTTTGTGATCTGGGAGGAAACCAGAGCACTCAAAGGAAACCCATGCAGTCAAAGGGAGAACATGCAAACTCCAAGCAGACAGCACCGGAGGTCAGGTTTGAAATCAGGTCACCGGAAGTGTGAGGCAGCAGCTCTCCCAGCTGCATCACTCTGTCACCTGGCCTGATATTTAGAAACACATATAAAAAAAATATTATTTTTTTGAAATTAACATAATATAGAGAGATTTAAATACCAAGAAATCATTAAAACAGCAAATAAAAGTAAAATAATAGCAATACAAAATAACTTGCCTTCTCTAATCCACACATTGTGAATCCCCATTGAAATGAATAGGGTCTCCAATCCTACTTCAGAGCGTAGAATGGCATTTCCCCAGTGTAATATCAGTGAAGACTGCCATTGGACTCCATGCGAGTTCAGCAGTTGAGCAGAGTGACAGATGTGAGGTATCTGTCACTTGTTAAGTCTTGGACTTACACTGGGATTGCATGAGTCAATGACTCTCTTCCATCCAAATGGCTGAATGCTGGTGATTCTGGTCAGAGCCCTTGGCCACAGTCAGGGAAGTTTGTCCCAATGTTTACATTGCATTTGAAGCAGAAAGTGCTAGATACACCAACAAGTGTGGTAGCTTCAGTGGAGAGAGAAATAAAAATTTGTTGTTCAAGTGGTGAGGCTGCATTTGGAATATTGTGTTCAGTTTTGGGCACCCTGCTGTAGGAAAGATACCATTAAGCTGGAAAGAGGGAAGAAGAGATTTACGCAGATGTTGCCAGGACTTGAGGGACTGAGTTATGGAGAAGCATTGAGCAGGTTGGGACTTCATTCATTGGGACATAGGAGAATGAGGGGTGATCTTACAGAGGCATATAAAATCATGAGGGGCATAGAGAGGGTGAATGTGCAGTGTTAGGGAGTCAAGAATTAGAGGGCATAGGTTTAAGTGAGAGGGGAGAAATTTAATAGGAACCTGAGGGGCAACTTTTTCACCCAGAGGGTGGTCAGTATGTGGAATGAGCTGCCAGAGGCAGTGGATGAGGCAGATACATTAACAACATTTAAAAGGCACTTGGACAGATACATGGATAGGAAAGGTTTAGAGGGATATGGGCCAAATGCGGGGAAAATGGGACTAGCTTAGATGGGAATCTTGGTCGGCATGGACCAGTTAGGCCGAAGGGCCTGTTTCAGTGCTGTATGACTCCATGACTAAGAGAGGGGGAGGGAAGGTGTCTGTGGACCCATATTCCAAAAGAGGAGAGAGTGGGAAAAAACTTGGGAAAAGTACAAAAGGAAAATAGATTTCAATGCAGGGGAACAATTTGGCAATTAGATGATTCTGCTGAATCTGCTGTTTGTGTTGGCTGCAGGAGGAGGTAACTGGGGAGGAAGTGTCTGTCTGCACTGATGGATTTGAGCTTATGAGTTCCTGTTTTACATCAGCTTTACTCCAGAGATCGATCCAGAGGTATAGAATTCCACTGAAGATCCTTCCCCTCTCATTCTCATTTCATTATTCACATTGCCTTCAATCTCCCTTGGTTAACTGCACCATGTTCCTTTCTTTCCTTGTCCTCCCTCTGCCTTTTGCCTGGAGATTGGAGTGCAAGGCACCATGCTTTAGTGCGTACGGCGTGTTTGAGTTTCTGAGATATAGACGGGGTTAATGGAAATCAGGGTCTTATCATCCTTCCCAATCTTCTGTGTTTCCAATGCACAATGCACTCGTGACCCCTGACATGCACAGTGTCCATCAGGTGTTAGGGCTTTACTCACTGGAGAGGAGGAGGATGAGGGGAGACATGATAGAGATGTATAAAATGTTGAGAGGGATAGATAGAGTAGACA
>JARFYF010000022.1:17643834-17654406 GCA_030265395.1 Rhina ancylostomus | reverse complement strand
GCTGTTCAGTCATTTACCACATTTGTTCCCTGTCTCAGGCCCCATTCTGGCCTTTCTCATCTACATGTTGCAAGCTGGAGTAAGGGAGCATACTGATGAAAGATCAGTGATCTGAAATATTAACTCCAATTCTCTATCCCCAGATTCAACCTGCTGAGTGCTCCCAGCATTCTCTGCTTCTGCTTCAGTTTTCCATCATCTGCTGTATTTTGCTTTCGAGTTAATGTTTACACAGTAGGCTGGCGTTCACAGTTAGCGTGAATAATCCACAACCCCTGAGGGTTTAACAGGAACAGTTGCAGTCTGAGCCAGACTGAGGTTGTTGGCCTGAGTTTACACTCCATCTTCAGTGCTGCAGTGCAGTAGAAATCACTTCACTACAACACCAATGTGCCCACATGCTCTATGGTTTACCTTTAGCACTCAACACCATGTCTGAATGTAAGTCGAGTCTACATTATTGTTGCTTGCCTTCATTTGTGTCTGGTTCCAATAGACATAAATTTGCTCTTTGTTTTATAATCAGCAGGTTATACAGAAGTAATCCCATGCTTGTTACTTCAGGATGATTCAGAGACATTGACACATGTTCGTGCTAATAGATATGAAGCAAATAGATGAGTTGATAGCATGAATGACAATTTCCTATGTAGCATTGTTAACCTGCAGGAAGAAATATGCCAAATACCACACAATTTATTGTATTCAAAAAAATGGATTATTAAGTTATGTACTTTCGCTTTAAGTAAGTTATGCCTTGCATTGTGTTTGAACCTGTCAAATAATTGAGGTCAAGTGAACATGAAACCTAAGCCTATCATTATAAACATACTGCGTCATAGGTCACCTGAGAGATCATATCTTAAATGGAATAACCACTGCAATAAACACAGTTATTGAAATAAACTTCACTTCATTGCCTAATTCTGATTTTTCTTATTTATTCAAGGATGCCAAAACCATTTTAAAGCTTTTATTCAAGTGCATAAACTTATTTTTTCTAAGTATATACAAGAACAATTGTATAACATCATTCCCTCCTGCACTGTGTGCTTCATGGGGTTTCAGAGCTGTTGTCATACGGCTATGTTAATGGACATAAACCATATGGAACCGAGTTGATAGAATAGGTGAAAATTTCACACGTAGCAGGAAGTTCAGAGGAACCCAGGGGGCCCTGATTCCTCCTCTAGGTCTTTTGGGAGAGGAAATATGCAAACATTACAGCAGATCCTACATTTCGAAGTACTTAACTGGTTATGAAGCACTTTTAGACATCCCTAGGTCATGTAAAGAGCTATAGGAATGCAATTACTTTTCTTGCCTTTCAAAGCAATATTTATTATAGTACAAATTGTAGTGTTTGTGCTGACAGTTTTAGAATCATAGGAATATATACCAGCCCAAAATGGGGTTTCAACTTAACCCTATTTCCTTGCTCTTGGTCTATTCGTCACAAGTTATGGTTCTTCAGGTAGTCATCCAGGTACTTTTAGAATGATGAAGGATTTTGTCTCCATCGCTCTTTCAGGCAGTGAGTTACAGACCCCAACTATCCATTGAGTAAAAGATTTTTTCCTCAGCATGCCTTGAAACTGTCCATGCACCTGGTTATTATCCTCACCGGTGGGGTAGATTTATCACCCTGTCTAGGACTTCCATAGATTTATACACATCATCAAACCTCCTCTCGATCTTCTTTGCTCTTGTTACTTACTACCATGCTATTAATTGATCAGAAGGAAAAAGAAAATATTAATCAGTTTAGAGAAGTATCTCTTCAGTTTCAGATGTCTTATGCACTCCACATTCTTCTCCACAACCAGGCAAGTGATTCAAAGTTAGGAGATCCTAAAAGGAAAGACTTAGAGAATGCCTATCCCTTTAAAAGCACATTATGTCACTGAATATCATGATTTTCCTTTTCTGTGCCCTACATCTCGCCCCCAAGCCATCTGTTAATTCATTTTTGTTCATTTTTGGCATCAGTCACACTTTTGCTGCTTTTGTGAGTGGGAGAGGAAAATTATTTGAAGAGCATCACATCCATTTTTATGGATTGGAGCTTCAATAAGTTGAAACCAGTTTAAAACTTCTCCAAAATATATTAAATTTAGCTCTTTGAATTTACCTAATTTGTGGATTTTCTTTTGCTGGTTTCACAATGATTAGCGTGGTGCCTGGTGCAATTCGCATTGGACATATTTGCCAACACTTTCAAAAATAGATTTATAAACTTAATTTCTCTTCAAGGTTTATTGTGATATCTTCCATGGTTAAGTAGATGCAAAAAATACAACACCTTGAAGAGGAATCCTCAGCTCAATCTGCTTGGAGATTTACCAATCTGAATTGATGAGAAAAAAGAGATGTCAGCTTTCACTCTATTATGCAATCAAATCTCATTGCATTGGACCACTGAGAGAATATCAAGGTCTGTGTAATTCATTTTCTACTATCCTGCTGGTTACACATTTTAACAAATTGAATTGTTGACCAGTTGTGGCCATTAATCTCTACCAAACATAGAACAAAAGCACAAAGCTATTAAAGCTCCCAGTAATGAAATGCTTTGCAAAGCACAGGTCCAAAGTCATCTGTTTCCCAAAAGTGCCTCATCCACCATGGCTTGCCTCAAATTTCCCATAAACTGTACGTCACAATATTATTTCTGAGACGTAATTGCATTCGGGGTAATCAACATATTTTTCTTCTACTATTTCTTTCTGGAGTGTGTTCTGCAGGTTTACTGTTCACTCATTTTATATCCCTGATTGTACCCTTCTGGATGCAGGAAAATATCTTGTCAGGGTCAACACTATCTGGTCTATGTATACAAAGTGCAAGCATATCGTTTCTTCAACCTCTTCTACCGAGGAAATGCCCTCTTTATGTAATTGATCCTCATAATCAAATCCTCCCCCCAACCATCATTCTTGCTGCCTTCAGCCACATTCTTTCAATATTTGCAATAGTTTTTTTTGTCTTATTGCAACCAGAGCTGGATACAGTATTCCAAATCCAGTTAAACCAATGATATTTTAAGTGAAAGAATTACCTCACTATTTCAGCTCAGTGTTGGCTTTTAATACATATGACTTGCTTCACTACCTTCCACTTTGTATACAGCTAGAATACTGGTAAATTCTGCTTCCACTAACAGCTACAGGGCACAAATGCTTCAAAGAAGGGTGTTTATTCTTTTTCTAATGTGGTGCTTACAACATTTCTGTACATGTGACAATATTGATATATCTTCTGACCACATGACTATATAACTTTAAACAAAACAATATAACTTTCTCCAAAACTATATACATAACTTTATTCAAATACATCACACTGATTTCCCTCTTTGAAGAAAACACATGTGAATACTTTATACGATTATGCACAGTCATTACAGATTCAGTCTGCTGAGTGGCTTCTTTAGAAGGTTTGACCCCTTCAGTTGCATACCAGGGTCTGAAATTGAACTTATTTCTTTTACTGATGTAACCTCTTGACTTGACTCACTGCTGTTCTGTGACTCTCGAACGGCAGTTGACTTTGTATTGACGTCAGGAATATATTCATCAGTATACGTTACTTCAATGTCTTCAGGAATGTCTCTTGCTATGGTTACCAGAGCCACATAAACATTTCTGATATGGTTTCCAATAATGACTAAATACTTTTTGGAAAACAGATATAGACTTCTTCAACAAGGTCCCATTTCTGAGTCTCTTTCTTGCTGGCTGGTCTGGTGACTCTAATTCTCACATTCAGTCAAAGTTGCTTTCTATTCCCTCAGAGCCTTGCCTTTTGGTTCAATTGCTGCTTCTTTACTTTCTTCTCTAAGTTAGGTGTGCCAAGTGGAATTGCATGTGAAGACGATGATGCTTTAACAGCTCTCTGGAGTAAAACCATTAGTAGAGTGTGAAATAGTATGGCATTTAAACAACATTAGCCAATCAATGATTCACCGTGAAGCTAGAGTAACCTTGTAAAACTTGTACCTTATCTTATCGTATCTGCCTTAATGCTCCTTTTAACGCATGTACATATCTCTCTACTGCCTATGTGTATGCTTGAGCCATCATTTACTTTCTTTACCCATCAAAATGATATCATCATTTTAATCTTTTTTTAACTTAGCTTTAAACTTTGGTCGATGCAGAGTTAAGAGCAGGTGCTGCAAACACAACAGTCAGGTCTTCCTATCTGCCTTTGATCTGACCCACAGGACCATTGCAAAATGAACTTAAGCAGCCTCCAGTCAGAAACTTCAACCATCAGGATGTATTTTCTACTGTTTTTCCCACTTTTTACCATTTTACCTTACAGCCACAGGACCTTCACCTTCACAGAGATGAGATACTTCCATTTACAAAGAGAGACGAGAGATTGCTTTCTCTGGAGCAGACACTGTTAACATTTTCCACTAATACCAAGGTCAGTATCCAAAAGGCATAGATTTAAGATAATTGACTACAGTGGAGATGAGAAGTTTTTAAAAAAAATATAGTGAGCTGCCATAATCTGGAAAATATTGCCTAAAAGCAGATTCAATAGTGACTTTCAGGAAGGACTTGGATATGTAATTGCAAAGGAAAATAATGCAAGGCTATTTGGACAGGACAGGATAGAGTAACTAATTGGGCAGCCCTTTCAAGGATCTGGCACAGACAGAATAGATTAACTGACCTGCTGTGCTGTTTGATTCCATAACTCCAAGATTTATTTCAAATTTCATACAGTACATTTTCTTTTCAATGAAGTAATAGGCTCTTGCTGGACCTTTTTCTCCCCATGTGAAAATCTGCATTTCTCTTCATTGAATTTCAGTTACCACCTGTGTGCTTGATCCAATCCCTTCATCCCACAATGGCCAATGGTTGCATGTAAGTGTATGATTGTTGGCACCGGACAAGGCCTGGCAGTTGCACTACTATAAATTTAAGAATGGAAATCCTAGTTTCTCCTGGCTACCAAAAATATCAGTGACATATTTATTAACATTGAAACTGTCCAGCTCTTCTGAAAAATGATCAAGAGCTGTAAACAATAACACCTCAGGAACCTCCCCAGCTAGTTTGCTTTCCTTTCTTCAACACATAGACTAAGAGACTGGCTTACTTCATCTATCGAAGATGCCAGAATGTACAAGGGAGACTGAGGTTTCAACTCAAGTATTTTCTGAGCATTTTAATTGCCCAACGAGTGATTTTAAAAGGTGGAGTTTGTCAGATTTACAACTGTTCGATTCTGTTCCTCAGAAAAATAATACTTGCAGCTCAGGTGGTGCCCTATTTTACTTAGGAAGTAATGAAAAGGTCACTAATTTTTGGCCCATTAAACATCTGAGTGTGAATGTCAGGTCTTGTATTATGGAGCATGTCAGTGTGAAATTTTCAGCATATTCATTTTTCTCATCATTAACACCAGCAGAACCAGCATGTGGCATTGCTCCCTAAGTGAGTAAAGATACAAAAATGGACTTATAGCTACAGCAATGTCTCATAGACCTGGATTCCGTGTTTGCAATAATAGTGAAACTGTCTGTGCTTGCCAGCAAAGCACAGTGAAACTGATAGCAACTACGTATGTCTTAATGCAGAAATGTCAAAGTTGCTGACAATGATTTAATGCTTCTCTGCAGGTTGCACTGTCTGCAAACTTCTCGTGTGGAATCAAGTGAAGTCATGTGGGATAATATGCATTTAAGATAATTGCAATTTATCCTTGCTAGCAGATGCCCCAAAATATTAAACAGAGTACTTTGTTGCATGAAGTTTAGCAAATTTTAATGCAGTACTAACTTATAATTGCTCCTTAGTAAATACATTAGCCTAAAAAATTAATTTTATGTATTTGTATTGTGTTGTTGGATTTTGGAATCATTATTTCACTTTTTAAAATGCTGAGATTTAAAATTTTAGCTTTCACTTTAATTATATGTGTATGTTTGAACTGACAATTGATAATTAATAATGTGCAGGCACTTATACATTTAAGTTAAAATCATATTTTCTTCTTCACTTTCAGTCTGTGATAATCCTTAGATGCAGTTGGCTGTTTGGCCAGATTAATGTCACCTCAAATGCTGGAAGCAGAGATCCTTGTCAGCTCACATCTGACTGCCATGGACGCCAGGGACAGGGAAAGTTCTTACCACAGGTATTGCAGAAAGTTTGAGGGCACTTTCATGGACATGCCATTGCATCAATGCTGACCACCATATATGGGACATTGTGTTTATTCCGAGATTGACAAAGCCAGATAATTCAGAAAGATTCTGGGTTCAAGGTCTGCTCAGTACTGATTGCAAACAGCAGAGCAAGAGACGATGTACAGTTCACCTCTGCAGTTTTGGGTTACATGTGGGAAAAATTAGGTAAGACTAAGCATTAATTGGGTGAGAACATAATCAGGTTTGATCAATATTTTCCAATTGGGACCTATCTTGCTGCCCTTAAAATTCCTGGGGTCCACAATACTTATGCCTTTGGTGTGGAACAGAACTCCCAACTACTCAAGTATCAGCCTGGAGCTCTCTGCCCTGTCTCAAGGATTAGAGGATCTGCATGTCTGAGGTGGGACACCTATATCTGCAAAAGAGAAGCAAATGAACTGGCCCCACAACATAACCAGATATGGCAGATGCATCACTCTGCTCTGATGCTGGAGTGGAATCTAGTGAGCCCCTGAGGGGAAGTCCCCTCTGTTGGCCTTTGGTTTCTGCATGATTCACTGGTATCTGTGTGAGTTCTCTATTCAGTGTGAGATTTCTCTAAAAAGGTTCTTAACCCAATGAAGTATTAAGTGGAAGACCAGATCATTTCCTCCTAATTGAAAAAAGATCCTGGAAGGAAAATGAGATGGAACCCACATTCTCCCCAATTTCTGTTGTCCAATCAAGAATTCTTCTTGGTCTCTGGAATTCTCTGCTTCAGAGGTGATGGCAGCTAGAATGTTTGAAATACTTAAGATGGAAATAGTTAAATATTTGAAAGATTTAGGAATTGAGGGTAGTTGGTAACTGGCACAGAAGAAGAGTTGAGGACAGCATAGATCAGCCGTGGTCTCATTGAATGGCAGGGCAGGCTTGAGGGACCAGAAGGCTTACTCCTGCTCCTATTTTCTTGTGTTCCTGTATTCTTCAGTTTTAATTTGGGCTAGAATTTTAAGGCCTTAAGGTCAAGGCTCATCTAGGAAGGAAGATTATCTGGATAAATTACAAAGTGCCTTTTGTAAAGAGTGAATAAGCTCAGAAGAAATTATAGAAGAACTCGTCCTTTGAGAAGAATGCTGCAGTACTTCCTTTCTATCACTAGATGCATTTGGGCTTTGCAAACTGTGGTTTCAATGATTGTTCTTGTCCATTGAATCTTGCAACAAGGGCTGGAGAATTATTAAAGATAATCTAAATACCATTCTAAAAGCAAAAATCACTGAAGTTTGAAACCCAAAATATAAACTGAACATGCTGGAAATAATCAGAGGTCAGCCAGCAGTGTTAACATTTCAAGCTGATGGCCCTTCATCAGTCCTCCTTTTATTTATTAAACACTCCTTCCCCTTTTCTCTGCCTGTGTATTTATTTAAAACCTGTTATATCTGTAATATTATCTGGTTCTAATGAAGGGTTATGAAATGAGATATTATTCCTGCTTTTCTTTCTCCACTGATGTTTGTTATGGTGCCAAGTATTTCCAGTATTTTCTGTTTATATTTAAATACTATAATTAGTTCAAGGTTTCTAATTTACTACAAAACAAACTGGAATAATAAGCATAAGTTGTCATCCAAATGGATTTGTGACTCAGAGGCACAAGTTTTAGAGTACGATGTTCGATCTCATAGTTATATTTCAAGAAAATTATCCTTCTTAATGTATAACAAGGTCACATGATCACACTATTGTATAATATATGTTTGAGTTACTGAAGGAGTGAGAGACAAATTGTTGTCCAAGTTCAATATAACTGACATGTTTTCTGCAAAAATAAGTTTACATTCCAAAATATGCCCTGCTTTTATTTTATACCGCAGTGCAAACATAATTGAATTTTTCCTCAGGAATCTGATTCTGTCAAGCTGGCATTTTGGATTTCTTCAAGGAAACACAGTATCTATAGAAACAATGGCCCAGATTTTGCAGTAGTAATGAAGATGAAACTATCGACATGAAACAGACAGTGTACTAAACCTTAATTACAGTTTTAGCAAATTCTCTGACCCTGAAAATGAGCTTTATGGAATTAAAATTCCATCATTTAAATATCTTTAATTATTTTTATTTAAAAATCAAAAATATCTTAAGTATTTATTTTGATATTTCAGCTTTTACCTTAATTATATATGTTTGCTTCAATCTTTTAGCACATAGTAAAATGTTCAAGTTAACCACACTTGATGGGTCACTTCCAAGTCACTGACTTGGAAATATATTGCTGCTTCTTCGTTGTCACTGGGTGTAAATCCTGGAATTCTCTACCTAATGATGCTGTGGGAGTACCTTCACCAGAGGTCTGCAGCAGTTCAAGTAGGTGGTTAATCATCATCTTCACAATGGTGAATTGGAATACCACATCCTGAAAAATGAACAAAAAAAATTAAGAGTAACATGCAAGGTACTGGAGGAACTCAGTGGGTCAGGCAACATCTATGGAGGGAGATGGACAGTTGATATTTTGGGTCAAGATCCTTTATCTGCCAGTATAAAAAGGTGGAAGGAAGAGGTGGTGCAAGAGCTCACAAGCAGTGAGCTGTATTTTATCCTTCCTGGATTTTAGGCTGTGAGATTTCTTAGCTGAGATTGGGTGCTTAGCCAGTTTAAGATATCATAAGTGGACACTGGAGACCTGACAGAGAAAAGGCACCGAATGAATAGAAGTCCCTTCCTCAAAGATTCCTGGATTGCTGTGAGCATCTGACTTTGAGATCGGCAGTGAGCATGGGTTTTTGCACTGACTGTAAATCCTGGTTATTGACCTTATGGAAATCTAATGACAATAGACTATCTAAATCAATAATTAAGTGGTCTTGTTGTATTTACTCCATTCACAATAGTGTACTACGTTCAGGGTGAAATAGTTCTGCATTTATTTTATGTAAGTATTTTGTTTCTGCTTCCATCTGATGAGAGTGTAGCAGGGATTTTTTTTTCTTAACAATGCCAAAACTTGTATTCCTTCATGTTAAGAAGCTTCTCAGTCTAAATACTTTAGTCAAAAAAAAGGATGCTACTTAGTAATAAGATCTGTGGGTACTTTGTACACACTCAGCTATGGCACATTACTTGATCAGTATTGGCATGATTACTTTTAATAGTGGATTGTTGTGAATGAGCACTGCAAAGTATAATGCTTGACCAAGGCCTGGAAGTGAATGGGTTGAGAGGATTGTTCACTGTGAATGGGAAAGCAGCCAAGAGTTTCCTCAACCAAGAAACTTGTACTATTAAAAGGGAGAGCTGCGCAAGTTCAGTAAATAAACTTTCGTACAGTTTAATTTAGGCTCACAGCTGTTTAATTTTCTGCATCAAGGGTGTCAAAGCCAGAAGTATTCATTACTATCAAATATATCTGTTAACTCATTCATTACCAAAGAACTAAAGACACCATTTGGTATCACCATTATCTCCTAAGGGAAGATGACATATGGGTTTGATTTTCTATTTTGTTACTGGCATGAAAGTATTGATGTGATAAACTTGGATAGAGGCACATCAGAGTGTTGGTGTGTTAGCACCACAACTGTCACTTTGTTAGTCAAATTCAACACAGCACTAATTCTGTAACAGCTAAATTTAGACCAGATTCTTTGGAGGCATACATTTGGAATTATGCCACTATTTCTTTCACTTATTTAAAAAAATACAAATAGCTTCAATCACTGAGTGTTCATTAAAACTACAACATACGCAAATAATTGTTTATATTCAATTATTGATCTGTCTATTCTTAAATGTCTTTGCAGTTGTTGAAACTATTTTTCCTGGGGTGAGTAATTTAGATTCATAAATATCTCCCAGAAGTGATGATATGTAGTTCCAAACCACTATACAGTATATTTAAAACTAATAATTTTCAAACCAGTAACCAGAACAAAACCGAGAACGGTGTTCTATTACCAATGAAGTACATTAAATGGAGTTTGTTCTGATATTTAAAATGCACCAGCCAATATACAGAGAAATATCCCACAAAGCAAAATGAAATAAACAACCAGATCATCTCCTTTAGAACTGTTAGTTGTTGTCCAGAAAAAGAAAGAACACCCATACTCTTCTTAAAAATAATGCAGAGGATTCTTTACAACTATCTGAGGGAATAAACTTAATATCTGATCTAAAAATGGTATTTTCAAGCCCCCATTACCCTTCTTATTCCATTAAACTCAAACTTACAATATATATGGACATATATATGAACATAAAAATTAGAAACAGGAATAAGCCACTTTGCCCCTGAAGTTTGCTTCACCATTCAATCATAGCTGATCCAATTGTAATATCAACTCTGCATTCTGGTCTACCCATGATTAACTCTGCCCCACCCCACCTATGCTTATCAAGAATGTATCTAC
>JARFYF010000022.1:17556969-17569160 GCA_030265395.1 Rhina ancylostomus | reverse complement strand
ATAGAGACCATGTGCAGGCAGGTGGGATTAATTTGGATAGGCATCATGGTCACCACAGACATCATGGGCTGAAGGGCTGTTTCTGTGCTGTACTGTTCTATGTTCCAGATGGTGAGAAACTTTTTCCCATGACAGAGCTGTCTAAGACTAGAGGGAACAGGTTTCAAGTGAGGAGCAAGAAGTTTAGAGGGGACCAGAGAGTGGTTGAAGTATGGATCACATTGCCTGAGGTGGTGGTGGAGGCAGGCATTCTCACAAAATTTAAGCAGCATCTGGATGAGCACTTGAGTCACCAAGGCAAAGTAAGCTATGAACCAAGTGCTGGGAAATGGGATTAGTATTGATAGATACTTGATGGTTGGCTCAGGGGCCTGTTTCTGTGTTGCTTGACTTGAGGATACAAGCCTTTTTACTTTGAGAAACAACTTGTAACAACATTTCTAATTACACAATGTTTTGATGAACACAGCTGTGGTAATCTAAGTGTCATCACTCTCATCCATGGTGTCATTTGACTCAGTTTGTTGTTTCTGGTTATTTGAATCTTGTTGATACAGTTCTTCAGTGCCCAAAGTTATGAAAAGAGTTGCTTTTGGACAATCATCATCTACTCACTGACTCAATAAAATATTTTAACTGGTAGCTTATTTATGCTGCAAGGCCCAAGGCAATACAGACAATGCCCACATTATGGGAGGGTTGTGTTCCTAGAAGGTGCTCCATACTGTGATTTCCCATTATGTGAAGATGTGTCATCTGCACATGCTTGAGAGTTGGAAAAAAAGTTTTGTTTACTGATGTATTTTTCTCCCACATAAATTATGTCAGAGTAAATTTTTAGCCTGCATCTCATTTTTTTGGTAGTGATTTGTGAATTCTGTAAGGGTAAATTTCCATGACCCGAACTGCTGTAATGTGGGGGTTGCCTGTAGTTGGGATATTCCCAGAATTTCTTTCCTGCTGCCGATTCTATGCAATCCACTGTAAATGAGAGGTAGGCAGCACTCTCAAGTCACTATCACCATGGTCACCAAAAGTAGCGTTGGCCTTACTCCTGGAACTAATCCATTCAACAATTAAGATTTCTTGTAGGGCAATATTTTGCTTCTGTGATGCAGCAGTGCTCCACACATGATAACTTTGAACAGTATATTATTTTAAAAGGATAATTAACTCGTGTTCAATAGATATTATGATGCATTACTAAGCCAGATAGAAAGACTAAATAAAGGCAGAAAATGCTAAGATACTCAACAAATCAGGCAGCATCAGTGGAGCAGGAAAGAAATAGTAATACATTTATGACCTTTTATCATAACTAATAAAGTGAGAAAATGAGCATGTTTTATGTTACAGAGTGGGAGAGAGGTGGAGAAAACTAATAGAATGCCTGTGATGTGGTGGAGACCAAGATTACCCAGATGATGCTGTTGGTATTGTTGAGATGAAGGTGATGAATGTTGATCCATCTGGAGGAGAGTAAAAGGGAAAGAAAAATCAAAGTTGGAGCCATCCAATGCAGAATGTTGTCTTTGCTGGAAATCTGAAATAAAAGGGAATGTTGGATATGCTTAATTTGAAAAAATGCTAACGTGGTTTCAGCAGGTGCTGTAGTGGAATCTTGCAGGCCACAGAGGAGAAAAGTCGTCAGGATTTCTGCATCTATACCGATTTCCTTTATACTTGCATGTTTTGTGCATAAACATTCATACGCTGTGTTGTTCATGCTACAGGGTGTAACCAACCAACATTTGCTGTCAAAATTTGCATCTTTTGAATGATTATTTGGGTGTCATGAGCCTAATCATGACATTGTTTTCAGGGAAAGGAGGGGGCAATAAAAATGTGACTTCAGAAAAGCAGAGAAGAAAAATGAAACAACATTTTGCTGGTTTATTTGGAATGTTTAGCATTATTTGCCTTGCCAAAAGCATCTCTTACAACTGCCAAAAAGATCTCAAACTTAAAAATTGTGAGTTTACTAGGGAAAAGGGCATTCAGTGCATATGTAGATGATGCTTGATTTATAATTTTAGAAATCTGGTTAAATATTTTACATTTCATACTGAAGTATTTATATAGCTAAATTCCCATGTTACAGTTGCTTTCCTTCCTCAGAAGTGGAGCATAATGTGCATTTGTTGGCACATACTACAGATGATGCTAAAGTATAAATTCAAACACAACATTGCCAGAGTCACAAGTTATGACTGGAAAGGCTAATAGTCCAGTGGTACATCAAATTGTATTTCTTATCTTTGTCATCTCTATTTTCTACACCTCCTAAATATTTTCTTATCTTCACCACAGTGGTGATAAATTCAGCCATTATACCTGCTTTCTAGAATTCTCTAACTATTTCTCTTTTTGATACCTCCAACCTCCCAATTTTTAAAGGACTTCTCATAGTCCTGCTTTTCAACCATGTCTTTGGTTCTCTGTTCTGTACTCCCTTGAGGTCCACTTTCATTCATCCTATTGTGCAACGTGGATTATGTATCAATACAAGTAATTATTGTACTTCTTATTAAGACTACATCATTTTACTTGCTCACAAGTAAGTCCTATTTCCACTAACATCTTTGTCTCCCAGTCTGACAACCTTTGCAGTGTAATAACATGCAATCTAATATTCTGCTGAAGCAGAGCTGCATACGTCTTATGACACAAGCTCTTGTTCACATGATTTAATATGTGCAACACAGCACAGAAGTCACTAATCTTCCCAAAGACAACATTGGTGCATTTCCAATCCAGGTATACTTCTCCTGTTGGCATGTCAGGCAAGTATTTTAAAGTAAAACACAGATTTTTTTTAACAGTTTAAACATCAATTTCTGGATCTGCAAGCCTCATTATTTACTACTTGCTATCTGCCAGGGGTCCTCTTTTTCCTCATTCAGCAGATCAATTTTTTCCAATGGCTTTGGAGTAAGAATCTCCTTTCAGTTTTTTTTAAAAACCATACCAATTCCATTTTAATTAACAGGAAATGAAGCCAGATTGAACATTAATTGAGTTCAGGAATTCTGAATAGAAATTGGCATAAAATTGGTTGGAAACATGAAGAACTACATCTGGCCTAAAAAGGCACACAAACAGAAGTCAGAACTGTTGCAACAGGAATAATAACATATTACAAGTTAACAAATCTAATGGTCCTGTTCTTACTGATCAGCAAATCTTTTGATTTAAGCAGCACCATTGACAGCCATGAGTAAATAAAATGAATGTGGTGAAAATACTCTGTTTATATATTTCCAAATGGCATAATAGATTTTAATCAGGCTTCAACATTGAAAACAGCCACTTTAATTTTGAAAATCTTTTATATATTAATAAAACCTGATATATAGGTTATTATATTATATAGGCTATTCTACCTGGGGTATTTTTCCATTCTGGCCCAATAAGCAAATTTCATTTTCCACACGATGCAACCAGTTACTGTTTTCTTCAAGCATTTTCTCCACCATTTTAATTTTCTGTTGAATATGGTTAGATTGGGTTTTTAGTGCAGCAAGCTTCCATTCATACTTGCAGGATGCCTAAACATTGGGCAGATCAATTCACACGTTATTCAAGCTGATATTACAAAATATTGCTTTATTTTTAAACAAGCACTGTAATGTAATCATTTAGGAACTCTATTGTGGACAAATAATCTCAAGGCTTTAAAACCACACAAATAACATGCAAGGGATCAATATCATGCAAATGCCATGCAGTCAGGATCATGTTCCACAATCATAATAAAAAAAAGACCTGTCTCATGATATCATACCAATTGTTTACACTGTGAGCAGGTGCTAACACCAGAGGTTAAGATAAGCTTTTCGAACAGGTTCCATCCCACATTTTTGATAAAGACAAAAATGGAGTTTATGTATGATACCTGAAAAATTAAGACTAAAGGCTGAAATGTTCAGTGAGTAGATACTATTTATTAAGAGAGAAATGGTTCAGACAGTTTTGTCAGAAATGGTAAATGCAACACTTTAAACAAATACAGATGCAGGGAAAGGGCTGGGGGTGTAAGAAAAGGGAACAAAAAGTTTGTCTTAGGATGGAAAGCAGGGATGAGTATGTGAACAGCAGACTAAGTTCCAGCATCTATTGTTTGAAAAATGATGAACAGTGGTAATAATCTGAAATTATTGAAAATATAGAATGCAGAATCTCTTTGAGTTTCACTAAGTGCAGGAGATCCTATGGAAATTCAGGGGGTATAAAACCTGCCCATTCATCTCCTCGAATATCAATACTGAGAATTCCTAATACTCCTTCTAATACATAAAAACTTAACAACATTATAAACGGGATAGCAGGTCACTTGGCCCCTTGAGCATGCTCTGCCATTCTATAAGATCATGGCTTATCCAGTCTTGGCCTTAAGACCATTTTGCTGCTCTCTCTACATACCCCTCAACTTCCCTGTAGTTTAAATTGTCTATCTTGAAAATATTCAATAACTCCACTTCCACGGTTCTCTGAGGCAGAAAATTTCAAAGAGTCTCAGTCTCAGAAGAAATTACTCCAAATATCAGAACTAAGATCCATTTATCTTGACTATTTTCTGTTAGTTTGCCAGTCCTTTATCCATGCCAGTATATTGGATCCAACTGCAGGTATTTTTTGTAATCTTTATAGCCTTTTATGTGGCATCTTATCAAATGTCTTCAGGAAATCCAAGTACATCTATTGGTTCCCCTTTATCCATTCTGTTTGTTACATCCTCAAAGACTCCAGCAAATACATCAAAAACAAATTTCCCTTTGATAAAACCATGTTGGAGCATTGACTTATTTGTACTTCTTTCAATTTAATATACCACATACACTGTTTACATCAGTGTTACCTCTGCAGACCAAACACATATTGATAAGTGGATACACATGAGACTGTAGACCCGAAACGTCGACAATTCCTTTCTTCCCACAGATGCTGTTTGACCTGCTGAGTTCCTCTAGCAGATTGTTTGTTGTTGCAGACTGACAAATGATTTGCTTTGTCCTATTAATCCTGATCTTCCACTCAATTATTTTAATTTTTTATCCCATTCTCCCTTCAGAGCTCTCTGTTCTTGTCTTTCAAAGAAAACAAAGTACTTGATTGAGAACTTTACCAACTTTTGGATTCAACAATTTTAGATCATAAGTACTACTTGCACATTTCCCCCCAGAATATGATTCTATTGTTTAACTTTCTCACCCTTATTTCAACTATCTTAAAATCTGTGACATTTTTCACATTTTCCAACTAAGATAAAATGTTAAAGGCATAAGATGTAAACTCTGTTTCTTTCTCCACATGCTGCCTGAATTGAGTATTTCCAAGCCATATATCAATTTGAGTTATTCATTTCAACTGTCTTGCAATCTAACTTGAGTAATAATGGAAAATGAAAAATATTGCTTTTAATTCCATCAAGATCAATTTTCATTGAGATTATCTCAACCTTAAGCTGCTACTTAGAAATAAATTTTCTGCTGCGTTCACTGAAGAGTTTGCACCCTCAAAGCATGCTATGCCTGGTTCATCAGGAAGGATCTAAGATGAGCTGCTTTAAATGTGAGAGCAACACCTTTAGTAGGAGACTCAAGATGTTACATCATCTTGAGACATAACCCTTTGTCTATTATAACCTCATCATGTGCAGTGGTTTAATATTCTCAACTTCAAATAGGTACATATGAAAATCAGTAAAACATTTACATCTTACGCATGATGCATGCAGTGTAAAAATAAACAGGGGTCATACTAAAACATAAAGCAGCTTTTACATATTTTGCAAAGCAACCTTGCCCTCAACGAATGCCTTTGCTAAAAACATACATGTATTTAACTATATCACAATTTAAGTTTAATTTTCAACTCTTTTGACGTTGCATAAATTAAATTGTAGTCCACTTATGCTGTTCTTTGAGCAGAGGCCCGTTGTGCTAGACATCTATGATGGCAACATATTTTGTTAAAATTTTCCTTTATTCTTTTCTGGAGTAAAAGCTACAAAAACACAAACACTAAGATCCGTAATTGTATTTTAGTACATAAGCAATGCCACCAACTCCTGGATAGAGAATTTCTTTGGAGGAACTATTAATATAAACGATTTTCCACTGTATTGAGAAAAAAAACTTGACACCACTTTTCAACTTACTTGCATATGGTGGTATGCAAATGAATCAGATTAATAAATTATCACCAGCTTATCTAGTATCTTAATTTTCTTATCCATGAAACATTCACTGACAAGCCATCTTACCTTTTCTGTTGCAGGCTCACAGGAAAACAGTTGAGCACATTGCTGATACTGTTTAGAATAAAATGTCATCAACTCCGTTTCTTTCATTTTCAGTTCTAGATCTAAGCAGCTAATCCTGATTTTCTGTCGTTTGCAGAAGATATTTTCAAGGACTTCTTTGAATCTAGAAAAACAGTGGCAAACTGCATAATGTACACTGACAAAGACTGATGCCAGGGAACTGAATGCTTCCTATTTATGCACATTAAATAGCTAGAGGCAAGGCAAAAAATGTTGTTCTTGATGGCCCACCACTGGAAGTATAGAAGTACATGTGCCCAAGACCTTATGCAACCAAAGATGTTTTCCTTCACATGGCCTGCTGTTGAGGCATTTAAAAATGCAATATTAAGTCTGTGGCCAGATGTCATGGCTAACATTTTACCTCAGTGCTTCTTTCCTGCACTACCCCCATATTCTTCGAGTATACCAATATCTACGATAGAGGTTGGATCATGATCAGAAAAGGAGTTTGTTTGGAGTAGAAGAGAAAAATCAGTAAAGGAAGTTGGTAGGAAGGTCAGAGTTAAAGTTGATAAACCTATGTTGCAGGATGGAGGTGATGCTGGGGAAGATTGAGGTTGTTTGAGTGTCTGAGCATGTGTGCATGGAGGGGCTTGGAAACTGGAAGAGGTAGCAACTTGGAACTGGGACTTCTGTGTGAGTGGCCTGCAGATGATAAGTAATGATGAGCACAGTGAGACAAGGAGGAATGGTGCAAAATCTATAAATAGTACACCAATAAAAGGGAATTCAAGGAAAAATAGTAAAAAGCTAAAATTAAAGTCATTTTATTTGAATGCACAAAACATTTACAAAAAAATCAAACAAAATTGGTTAGGTGGCCAACAGCAGACAAACGGATTTGATCTTAAAGTTATTTCAGAGATGAAGTTGCATAGTGATTAATGTTGGGAATTAAATGTTCCAGGGCATTTGACATTTGGAAAGCAATAACTGATTATTATAATGGATGTAGTGAGGAATGATCTTGGTACAGAAGAATAAGAAGTAGAATTGCTGGGAACTCTGTTATTTATAATGTATATAAATAACTTGGATAAAAATATCGATTGGTTGATTAGTAAGTTTGCAGACAACACAAAAATTGTTGGAGTTGCAGAAGAAGGTTGTGAAATGATATAGCATGATATAGATCAGTTACAGATATGGGTGGAGAAATGGCAGATGGAGTTTAATCTGGGTAAGTGTGAGGTGTTGCATTTTGAGAAGTCAAATGTAAGGGGAAAGTATTCAGTTAATGGCAGGACCCTTAATAGCATTGTTGTACAGAGAGGTCTTGGGGTCCAAATTCATAGCTCCTTGAAAGTGCCAACACAAATAGATCAGGTGGTAAATAAGGCATATGGCATGCTTGCCTTCATTGGTCAGGGCACTGAGTTTAAGAGTCAAGATATCATGTTGCAGCTGTATAAAACTTTGATTAGGCTGCACTTGGCCTATAGTGTGCAGTACTGGTTGCTCCATTACAGAATGGATGTGGAGGCTTTGGAGAGGGTGCAGAAGATGCTGCCTGGATTTGAGGGTATTAGCAATAAGGAGAGGTTGGACAAACTTGGATTATTTTCTCTGGAGCACGGAGGTTGAGGGGAGACCTGATAGAAGTTCATAAATTTATGAGGCATAGATAGGGTAGACAGTCAGAATCTTTTTCCAAGAGTTGAAATGTCAAGTTCTAGAGGTCATGAATTTAAGGTGAGAGGGGGAAATGTGCAGGGCTTAAATTTTTAACAAAGAGAATAGTCGGTGCTTGGAATGTGCTACCAGGGTTGGTGGCAGAAGCAGAAATGACAGTGGTGTTTAAGAGGCTTTTAGACAGGCACGTGAATATGCAGGGATGGAGGGATTTGAATCATATGTAGGCAGAGGGGATTCATTTAATTTGGCACAGACATCATGGGCTGAATGGCCAGTTCCTGTGCTATACTATTCTAATTGGTGTGGTATGGTAATCAGAGATAAGGTGACAGAAAAGGCTGGCTGGAGTGGTAAAAGGCCTTTGAAAGTGGTAATAGAGAGAGAGAGAATTAATCAAGTAATAAGAAAAGCTTGCAGCATAGCTAATAATGAAGACAACAGGTGGATGTAGTATATTTTCATAAGGTATTGGATAAAGGACGATAAAAAAAGAATGTTATGTAAATGCACAAAGAGATGGGAGGAAGGTAATATATTAGCATGAAAATCAAAAAAACTGAAGATGCTAGAAATCCAAAATGAAAACAGAAATTCCTGAAAGCACTCAGTGAGTCAGACAGCATCTGTGGATAGAGAAACACAGAAAATGACCTGGAAGATATTGATTGAAGGACAGAAAATTGAAAGTAGGAATAAAAGAGATAATTTCAGGTTGGCAAACTCTTACTAGTGGGGTGATCAGCTCTTGGCCCTAAATGATTCACAATTTGTCAACGGAAAGACAGACTGTCATTTCGCCAAGCTTACCAATGATACACATCTAGGTGGAAAAGTGAGCTATGAGGATGATGGAAGAAGTCTGTGAAGAGATATAGACTGAATAAATGAGTGGGCAAGGTGGTAGACAAGATTAGAAAATTTGTGAACCTATCCACTTTGGTAAAAGTAAAATAAACCACAATACTTACACAGTGAGAAACTTATAGAACATTGGTGTATATTGGGGGATGTTGTACTGGTTCAAGAGATGCAGAGTATAAACATGAAGGTGCTTAAAACAATTAGAAGGGTGGATATATGAAGGCTTGCTGTGTTTGTACAGAACTTTGGTGCGACCACTTTGGTGCAATTTTAATCTGTGAACCTACACTTGCCTTGGAAGTCAGTATAGTGTAGGTTCACAGATTGTTTTCTAGAATGAGAGGGCTGTATTAAGAGAGGTTGAATAAAATTTGGTGCAGAAAAAATAAGAGACTATCTCATTGAGACAATAAAAGATTTTGAGAGGGATTGTCAGACAGTTTCCACTACTTGGAAGATCAAGAGCTTGGAGAACAATCTCAGGATGTTGCCCATTTAGGCCTCAGATGAAGAGAAATTTCTGTGAACAGGTGATTCTACATCTTTGGAATTCCCTACTTCAAGAGGGCTATGAATGTGTTATTAACAACAAAGGGTGAGATAGAGAGATGTCTGGACATTAAAGAAATTACAGGATTTGGGGACCAAAACAAAAGTGATCCTGAGTTGCAGGATCAGCCTTGAATGGTGCAGCAGGCTTGTAGGACCAAATAATTTTCTCCTGTATCTGTTTTTTACATTCTTAAATGTGGAAAATAATCACGGAAGTATTATGGAGATGTATGCGCCATGGCACTCAAGCCAATTGCATACTTCCAGGTGTTTCTGTGAGGTGGCATGCCATATGCATGGCTGCCTTGGAGGGAAAATGGTGTACTTCATGTAACTCGCTATAAGCCCCAATTTCTTTTGCTTTACTTCCCACTGAAATTAAATTGAAGAGCTCCAAACTACATCGGCTATGCAATCAAATTTCTAGGTATTAATTATTTGTCCTTTACAACTTAATTACATTCATGATCAAATACAAATATTTCATACTATAATGTTTGAAATTATTTAAATATTTTGAGGAGCTGCACAATATCAGGAGCTGAATATTTTTGACTCATTGGTGATTTATTGCATTATTAAATTGAATTCAGTCACTCAAGTTTACAAAGTTAGCTAAAATCTTTGAAGCAACATGGAGTGGGTGAAATCCTGTGGTTAGCATACTGAATAAATCTTGATTGTACAGATTATAACACAAATTCTATTGAAAGTCACAAGGAATAAGGCTTAACTATGAATATGTTTGCATTTAATCTAACTTGAACACAGTGAAAAACCTCTCAGAAAAACTTTTGAAACATGAATATGTTTTACTTTAACTTACACCAAGGTTAGGCACAGAAAACTGCACTCTGCGACATTTTAAAATAAGTCTAAGACGTGATTATATTCCTTAATCTCACTCTGACGTACATGGTTTGTTGTTGTTGTCAGATTCTTAAAATATTGATACACAGGGACATTTACATCTCTCAGAACTACTGTATGTTCCAGCCACTGATGCAAGAGGCTGCTGAGAAACCTTATTAATACTTCAGATTTTCCACTGCTGCTGTCAAAGCTATGGTTTTTCTTTAGTTCCTAATTTTGTCTACTTATACAAAATATGATATTTTCTATCTAAATATGTATATAATTTATGGTATTTAAAATCATATCAATCTATTTATTACCTAAATAAAAGGGGGATTTCTTTACTTTTGCTGTTATAGTTTGCATTATACAACTTTACTGAAACTTACACAGCCAATTATATCGTAGAGTCTGCGACAAATAACTTTTCCAATAAATTATAAAATTCTATGTCAAACTGCTGCTATTAGAAAAAACCTTTGTCCATATTATGTAGTTATTGGTGAGAAGTAGGATTATTCAATGAACTATTTATTTATTTTGTACTTTATAGTTTTTTATGTTTTTGCACTGCACTGCTGCCACAAAACAATCAATTTCACGTCATATAAGACAGTGATAATAAACCTGATTCTGGATGTTGTTGGTAAGGCTGGCATGTAAACAACACTCAAGCAGCTCAACATCATCCAGAGCAAAACAGTCTCCTTTTTTGAGATATCACCCATTTGTATAAACTTCCAGTGCTTCCTCTACCTCCACACTGTGGCAATGTGGCAACTTTGGGAATAATTCCCAGGTCTGCAAATTCACCGCCTTGAAGAATCAACACAGCAGGTGCAAGGAAAAACATCACCTTCAAGTTCCACCAATCATGCATCAGCCTGATTTCAGATACATATCACCATTCCTTCAACACTGCTGGGAAAAACCTGGAACCTACTACCCAGTTTCACCACATGGACTGGAACGGTTCCAGATGTCAGCTCAGCGTTCATTTTTGCAAAGGCAACTAGAAAATGGAAATAAATTTCAGTTGCACCAGTGTTGCCGAAGTCTATTCCAACAATCAGATTTCAAACAGTAGTTTCCTTTATAATATTAAAATTCTAGAACCAGAAAGCAAATTAAATCTGAGGGCATAATCATGGAAAAATAATCAGCCCACTGTCTAATTTTCAACTACATCTGTCACTAAAATAAAACACACTTGTCCAAAACAAAACATTGTGGCTCATAGAATCATAGAGTTAGACAGCATAGAAGCAGGCCCTTCGGCCCAACTTGTTCATGCCGACCAAGCTGGCTTCCTGAACTAGCCCCATTTGCCTGTATTTGGTCCACGTCCCTTTGAACTTTTCCTATCCCTGAGCCTGTCCATTTCATTTCAGAGGGAAGTTATGAATCAACCGTATCACTGTGGGTTGGCTGAACTAGAGAAGGATGGCAGATTTCCTACCCTGTAGGATGAGTGAACCAGGTGGGCTTTTATAAATGGCATGGTTTCATTTTGCACTGACTGTTCATTGCAAGCGTCTTTGCTTGGATTAAATGCCCTGCCTGCTACGATGGGTTCAAATTTGATCTGTCCAGATCGAAAGCCCATCGTTGCTTCTCCGTCCCTTCTTCCTGTTAAAAACTAAATAAACGTGCTGAATGTTACTGAGCCCATGTCTAATCCCCACCTGTGAATACTTTTGGTCTCCTTATCTAAGCAAGGATGAAGTTCCCACAGTGGGATTGTAATGAAAATTTACTAGACTGGTTCTACGGTTGGCAGGTTTGCTGTATGAGGAGTAACTGGGACTATTCTCTGGAGTTTAGAAGAATAAGAGATCGCATCAAATGATACAAAATTCTTGAAGGCCTTGACATGTTAGATACAGGCAAGATGCTTTCCCTGGCTCAGGAGTCTGGAAATACAGGGCACAGGTTATGAGAATACGGAATACGATGTATG
>JARFYF010000022.1:17510764-17523651 GCA_030265395.1 Rhina ancylostomus | reverse complement strand
TCATCTGTGCATGCATTAAGAGATGAAAGTTGGAAAAAAAGAATTGTGTTTATCTACTCCCCCCCACTCCAAATTCTGTAAGAGTGAATTTTATTTCTCACCTCAAATTTTTGGGTAGTGACTTGTGAATTCTGCAGGGATGAATTTCCAGTACCTACATGGCCTTAACACAGTGGCTGTGGGGGAAGGCCACCAGTAGTTTTCATGGTCTTTCAGTTGCAGAATACCTGATTACTAGATTTATTGAAAACCGGAAAAACAAGTTCAATGTGCCTAGACCAGCAGTTTAATTACAAGGAAATAACAGTAAATTGTGCAGAAGGGAGAACTACAAACTGTTAATGTGCAACTGCAGGTAAATGCAATCTTGATCATATACAGGACAATGTTCAAAACCCATTAAACTGGAGGGACAAACATGTAAAGATGTAAACTTTCAAAGTCAATACTGGTCAGTTTCTCAAAATTAAAAAAAATGTGCTCTGGGCAATTTACTATTAGGCTTTAAGCAACATAAACCAGAGAGTTACTTACTGAGATTAGTCTCTATTGATGCCACCAGGGCTCAACTACCATTTTAAATCAAGAATCCATTACAGCTTTATCACCAAGCTATCATCTCATAAGAGCTTGGAGCATAAATGGGTCACAAAGAAAACTTAGAGCATTAGAGCCGAAAAGTCAAGCTTCTTTGGCCTAGACATTGTTAGCAGAGTAGTGTTGAATAGGAATCATTCAAGTATCGTTCACATACACCTCAATAAGCAGATCAGCTCTTTTCCTAACCAAGGCAACCTCAGTATAATAACAGAGAAGCCAGCCTGGTTTTTGTCTATAACCCAGAATGGCTTAATCTTTTGAAACCAAAGAATGTGGGTGAACCATGCTGATTTTTGATAGTGTCATAGAATTATACAGCATGGAAACAGGCCATTTGGTCCACCACATTCATGCCAACCAGTAGGCATCTATCTGTATTAATCTCATCAGCCAGCACTTGGTCTGTAGCCTTCAATGCAGAAGTGTTGAAAACTGGCAAGTAACATTTGTACCACAAAAGTGTGAGGCAATGATCATCAACAAGAGTCTAAACACCTACACTTTACATTCAGTGGCTGTATCAAAATCCTGGAATGTCTCCATTAGTCAGAAGCTCATCTGGACCAGCCATAAATACAATGGTTACAAGAACAGATCAGAAGCCAGTGTCCTGCAGCACTGCTGCATGATACCCTGTGGCTTTCCACCATCTACAAAGCAAGTCAGGAGAATGGTAGAATACTCACCACTTGTTGGATATATGCAGTGTCAATAAATCAAAAACTTGGCATCATTCAGGACAAAAATCAGCCAGTTATGTAGCATGGAAATAGCCTCTTGATCCCAACTCACCATACCAACCAAGCTGCCTTCCTGAATTAGTCCCATTTATCTACATTTTGCCCATATCCCTTTAAACCTTTCTTATTCATTTAACAGTCTAAATATCTTTTAAACATTGTAATTGTAATAGTCTGCTTAATTGGCATAGCATCAACCACCCTAAAATATTCATTTCCACCACCAACAGTACACTAGCTGCACACCATCTACAAAATACACTGCATTTACTAACCTAAGCAACTCTAACAGCTCCTCCCAAACCTGCAACCTCTACTACCAAGGACATGGGCAGTTGTGTAGTTTTAAAAGATGAGAACTGATTGTACTCGAAGTTCTAAGCTCCTGAAAGTGTTTGGGAAGCAGAATCAAACCAATAGATTGCAATTGAATGGTCCAACTGCTGGAGAATCTCCAACACATTCCTGGCAGGTGACAGAAGTTCAAGTGGATTGCAGAACAAAAAAGGGTTTGAAATGCAATGGTTGTTTAACAAGGTATTAAGGACAAGAATTTGAATTCCAGACACCGTAGTTATGAAAACAGAAAAAAAAAAGACAGAACCATTAATAGTTTCAGCTAACATAGCATCCAAAAGTAAACCAACAAAACTGATAAGTGCTGAACTTGCACTTCGGAAGGTGTTGTTTTAGGCAAGGTTTGCCCCAGTGAACTTCGGGGAGGAAGGGAAGGAAGTGAGAAGACACAGCTAAACAGATGTCCAAAGTCTGTCATTAAGATTTTGACCAAGCTATTTACACTTGTTGGGAAAAGAGGTTAGAGGTGTAGTAGGGAGGTATTAAGCAAACTGTATTGGCAGAGGGAGAAATTGCATTATTCCAAAATAGTGCGCAATTTTCACTAAGAGCTGTGGATGTTGTCTACATGGATTTTAGGAAGACTTTTGACAAGGTCCCTCATATTAGGCTCATTCAGATTAAGATGTATGGTATCCACAGTGAATTGGCTATTTGGAATCAGAATAGTCTTGCCCATAGAAGACAGAGGGTGGTGCTCAATTGGGCCTTTTTCTGGCTGGAGGTTTGTGACTGGTGTTTCACAGGGAGCTGTACTGGGACTCTGCTGTTTGTGATACACGTATAAATTACTTGGATGAAAAGGTGGATGGGTGGGTTAGTAAGTTCGAAAGGCTATAGAAAGATTAGTGGCATCGTGGATTGTGCAGAAAATTGCTGTAGGATTCAGCAGAATATAGATCAGTTGCAAATATGGGTAGAGAAATGGCAGATGGGGTTTAATTCTGACAAATGTGAGGTGTTGCACTTTGGGAGATCAGATGTAAAGGGACAGTATATTTTTAATGGCAGAACCCTTAGTGTTGATGTAGATAGCTCCCTGAAAGAGGCTGCACAGGTTGATAAGGTGGCGTATGGCATGCTTGACTGTATAGTTATGGCATTGAGTTCAAGAGTCAGGAAATTATGTTGCTGCTTCATAAAACTCTGGTGAGGCTGCACATGAAGTATTATATTCTGGTTGCCCCATTACAAGGATGTGGAGGCCTTGTAGAGGGTGCAGAAGAGGCTTACCAGGATGCTGCCCAGATTAGAGAGCATGTGCTACAAGGAGAGGTCGGGCATACTTGGTTTGTTTTCTCTGGAGCAGCAGAGGCTGAGAGGAGACCTGATAGAAATTTGTAAGATTTTGAGAGGCACAGATAGAGTATACAGCTGGTATCTTTTTCCCAGGGTCTGGGAAATATCTAATACTAGAGGGCATGCATTTAAGATGAGGGGGCAAGTTCGAGGGAGATGTGTAGGGCATGTGTATACAAATAAAAATAAGTGCAGTAGTGGGGTCTGGAATGCACTGCCAGCAGTGGTAGTGGAGGCAAATACAATAGAGGCATATTACTGTGGGCCGAAGGGCCTATTCCGTGCTGTACTGTCCTCTTAATGAAGTTCAAAACCTCAATTATAACAAAACACTCATTTTCTGTTGGCCAATCAAACAGACAAATTTAACTTCCATCCTAGATTCCTTTCAAAAGGTCAAATCTTCAATATATTTAAAAACACAAATGGTATTTAAAAACTAATCTTAATCATATTAAAAACATTAAAAATCAGATATTATGCCAGTGGTAAAACAGCACTCCCCCATTCCACCCCCCCCACACAAAAAAAGCTGCTAAATCAAGTTTCAGGAACAAATAGGAGTAAGACAAGATTTCAGCAGGACTAATACAGAGTATTCTTAACAAGCTAAAGAGGATAAACAGGTTTGTTCTTACCTTTGAATCTGTTAAGGCATTGATGACATTTCCCAAAGCCAAAAGGGATCGGTTAATATTCGCCCCTTCCCTGAAGCGAGCCGCTTTCATATTCATAGCACTAATACGTTCAGATCCAGCCAAATCAACAAGGCACATTTTTGCAATTTTAATGTTTTGATTGATGTTTGCAGTTCTATCTTGCTGTCTTAAATAAATCTGTAAATTAAACCATGTAAGAAATCTGCTGTACAAGCCAGAGGCTAGAACTATACTAAAATTAATTTATCATGCATATTTATTGCACACAAATTCTTCCCCAATATTTCAGAAAGGTGTATAAAAGTAAACCATACAATAAAGATTTTGTTTTAAAAAAAACACTAAAACAAAGTCAGAAGTCCTAGTACAAACACAAATGAGCTTTCTCTAGCTCAGACCTCATTCACTGTGATCCTCACTCTGCTCTCTGCGCAGCTTGAATACAACTAGACAATGAAACTTTTGAGAAGCTACCAAATTCTTCAAGTGGACATAAATGAGCTACATTCTAATAATGGAATTTTTAATTACTTGTAATTGCACGCTATTCATAGATTATTTCTCAAAAAAATGATTCAAAGCCATTTCATAATAGAATGTATACAAAACAGGTCAACTTATTCAAATCATACTTGTCTATTTTTTTTTGATAATTTACTCAGAGATACTAAGAAACTTGGTGAGAATGCAAACAATAGTTCTAGGCTTTTCTTCAAATAGAAGACCTGCATTTATAATTTCTACTGTGTTGGCAATATCAAATTAATGGAAGACAGCACCAGATTAAAGTGGAGAGTCTTTACTAGTGTTACACTTCAGAAAAACCTTAAGCAAGCAATATTGAATTAAGTTTCTATTCATAGAAATACCTGAAAGACAGCATGAGAACGCGATGAATTGGAGTTGGCATCTGTAGGATGTTGCGTTCTGTTTTTATTTCCATAATCTAACATCTGAAGGAGCTGTTTGGAAGATGTAGGCTACAAAGGATTGTTACAACAAAGAGACTTTCAACTTCAGTCAATTTTATTAGTCAACATTTTAACAGAATCATTCCAGAACACATTAACAACGCAAAAAAAAGTTGCATAATATTTGTTTCAATCATGCTTTTCCCCCAATAGCATGCAAGATCAGGACCCAATACTTACCATTAGTCTGGAAGGGAGCAGGGCAGCATGCAACCTTTCTGCCATCTCTCAGTTATGTTGTAGGGAGGCAATATAAAAAAAATCCCTAACGTTTCAAAATTCCCAATTTAATAATGAACAGATGAAAATTTGATGAGGTCTCAATTTGCAAAGCAGACAGTTTTAGCTACCAGTAACATTTTTATTATATGACTGTACTGAATGTAGCACTCATTTTAAATTTCACTAATGAATCCTTCAGTAGAAAGATTTAAGCCTGAAATATTAATAAAAGGACATAAACATAACAATCATTGTTAGGATGAGTAGTTTTAGCTTTTGGATGCCAATTAGAAAAACTATGATAATTTGTGCTCAATTCAGAGAAAACATGTTCCAGTTCACTATGCCAATGAAGATTTTTTTTTAAATTCAAGACTAATTCTTCCCCAAAAATTACCATTGCCCTTTCTATAAACTTGCTCAGGTGCCCCATAATTAACAGAGGGAAATTTGATAAGCTTGATTGATTTTACTCTGATGTCACACATACACCCTTTCAGGAGGATGCATGGAACACTGAAACACTGGCTGATTTTACTATCCTTCAGTCAGAACATGGAAAGAAAAATGCAATGGGAAAAAGATTTAGCTGGATCTAATGGTCACTGCTTTGGAAGTTGCATAAGCTATCAGTAAACTTTAATATTTGTCATGCAAATTAGAATTGTACAATTTTGCACAGAACTTGCAGTTAAGGAGATTTAAAACCAAGACTTAGTTATAAAGGTTTATAAAGTATGTATTTTCCACTAAGGCAGAGACTGTCGTGAAAGTTTTATGACATACTAGTAAGTCATGTGGAAGTTCAGGTCTCCACAACTTTCTTTTAATGCTCAAAACATTTATTGTAACAATGAACAGATGTATGAAATTTGATATGATCAAGAAATCATTTTGACAAACAATTTACTCCCTCCTTGGGTGACATCAGAATTAGAACAATGCAATAATGCCATTATCCTGCTTAAAATTGTATGTCGGTCAGCACAACTATTGGTCTTTTAGAAAACAAGTGAATGGACAGAAAATTGTTTGTAGTACTGGGGTACCAGGAGGGCTTTTCTTTTTATACTGTCAAGCGACTGTCCTCAAATGGCAAAACTACCCTTTAAAGTAGAATTTTAAAATACAGGTCTGATTAGATTATAAATTTCATAGGAATTCTGGGAAGTTTTGGCTGGTAATTTCCTTAACACCTTGCCATAGAGTCACAGAGTACAGAAACAGGCCCTTCAGCCCAACTCATCCACATTGACCAAGGTGCCCAACTAAGCTAGGTCCATTTACCAGTGTTTGGCCCGTATCCCTCTAAACTTTTCTTATGCATATCCTTATCCAAGTGTCTTACACATGCCATTTTGTACCTGCCTCAATTAGTTTCTCTGGCAGTTCATTCCACGCATGCACACCCTCTGCAGTAGGTTGCCACCCCTCAGGTCTTTCCCCCTCTCACCTTAAATCTATGTCCTCTAATTTTTGGTTCCTTTTCCCTGGGAAAAAGATGGTTCATTCATTCATCTATGCCCTTCATGATTTTACACACCTCTATAAGATCACCTCTCATTCTCTTATGTTCCAATGAATAAAGTCCTGGCCTGCTCAACCTCTCTCTATAACTCAGTTCCTCCAGCCCTGACAACATCCTCATGAATCTTCTTTGCACTCTTGCTATCTCAACGATATCCTTCCTAAAGCTAAGTGACCACTGTGCACAGTGCTCCAAGTGCGGCCTCACCAATGCCCTGACCGATGAAGGCAAGCATGCCAAACACCTTCTTCACCACTTTGTCTACCTGTGATACCACTTTCAGCAGACTATGTACCTGTACTCTTATGTCCGTTCCACAACATTCCCCAGGATGGTCCCATTTACCATACAAATCCTACCCTGGTTTGACTTCCCAAAATGCAACACTTTGCACTCATCTGAATTAAAAGTTGTTTGCCAATCCTCAGCCCAGTTACTTTGCTGAACAAGACCCCCCCCATGTAATTTTTGCTAACTTTTCTTCATTGCCTATGATACCACCTATTTTAGTATCATCTGCAAAATTACTAACCATGCCTTGTTTGTGTGAACAATTTGGATGAGAATGTACAACAAACAGCAGATGTCCCAGGACAGATCCATGTCTCTCCACTAGACACAGGCCTCCAGTCCGAGAAACAAATCTTCCAATATCACCCTCTGCTTCCTTCCATCAAGCCTATTATGGTCTTGGCATCCATCACCCATGGGTGTATGTCAGTACAAAAATAACTTATAAGACAGTATGATTCTATGTACAGCCTACAAAGCTAGCAACAAAAATCTCCACCAGATTACACAAAAGATACACAACTTTGTCATTTTTTTTTTAAAGAAACTCAGATCAAATTCATGTAAATTGGGCCCAGGACACACTATACAAATTATTGTGTTAACATGCCAAGACTGAAATGATTGCCCTTCAACAGTCTATTTAAGACTTCAGCCAGTTAAGCAGTTTTCCCCCTTTGATATTAGGGGTCTTTTTGGCCTCACTTAGCTGCCTTGCACTTGCTTGTAATTATTTTCTAATATGTACCTTGTGTAGTGTTAATCCCTGGATAATGACTCCACTTTGAGCATCCTCTCGCACTGCCAGAGATCTGGAGTTGGTCAATAGGTCTCGCACTTCCTCATTGTACACCTTAAAAACAAAGTTATATTTTACATGCTGCAGACTCATTCACATGTCAGGACTTTAAAATGGATTTCTCCAGCTGATATACTAATCAACACACCTCTCCCACGTCAATTATATCTATCACTTTCTGATGTCTTCAACTACTAATGACAGGATAATAAATAAAAAGGAATGTGATAATATCTTATCCATCACATCCTATCACTTTTTTTTTGTAGAAGAATCATAGGTGAATTCCTTCAATGTCTGGTTTACAATTTTTCTTCATATGGAAAAAGTGAGCCAAGCTGTTTGGAATTTAAGGTATTTTTCATTCCAGTGATCTCAAACCAGTAGTTTTGGCTTGATACAAGAATTGCTAATCTGGTAAAAGACAAAAACAGAGAATGGCATCTTTGGCCCTGAATAACACTCCAAGCAAAAACAATTAAGCTTTGACTTGATCCAGCTTAGTTGTCAAATGCTGTAATTAAACTATTCACTTACTTAGAAATCAATGCATTTTCTGATAATCACGGGCAATACATTGGCAGACCTGTTATTTTTAAAGAACCAATACCACCAACTCCAGAATGGGCAGATCTTCCGGTGATGCTATCAGCTTGGAATTCACATCGTAATGTGGAATTCATGGTAGCTCTTTGCTAGATTCTGCATTCTATTGTAGTTAGAGTAATTGCAGGAATGGTGGGACTATTCATTTGAATGGAGGACAAGGCCTGGGAGGTACTAAAGTATTAGGTAATTTAGTTTTCAATTAATTAGGTTTACCCTTAAAACAAATTAAACTACTTAATATTCTTAAAAATTAAAGTTAATTTTCAGTTGTTGATGAATTCTTCTGTTAATGAATACTCTTAATGAATTCATTAAGAGCATAACTCTTAATGAATCCTTCTTCTGTTCTCCCTCCATCATTATAGTGTATAAAATCCAGCTACCTTGCAGTACCTCATCACTTAAGAGTGACAGCACAACAAAAAGTAAGATGTACACAAGAATTAACTTACCACTTCTGTTCTGGCTCAATAACTCTCCACTTATTCCTGCATTTCTTTAAGTTCCCTCCAATTTAAAAAAAATAAACATACATTTCAACTTCTGATCAACTCTGTCGTCTTTCTCTTAATCTACCACAAATTGGGAGGAAGGAACAACTATGAATTTTCTCAGAGTGACTACAATGTCAACTTACTGAAAGAGGCTGAAGTGCATTCTGCTTCTGAGCTCTGAACTCAGTGGATCCTGTGACTGCAACAGTGTTGATCTGGCTGAGCAGGGTTCTTCCAGGAAAAAAATATATTCACTGGGAATGCAGAATTTGAGGCCTTGTTTTACCTTATGGCTATATTCAAGCTTTAGTCTTCTTCACTGTAGGTGGTTCTTGCTGGTCACTGGGCACAGCCTTTGTCAAATGATTTTGAGGTATGCACTGACTTGGAATATTGTGTGCCGTTCTAGTTGCCTAACTATAGGAAGGATGTCATTAAGCTGGAAAGGGTGCAGAAGAGGTTCACGAGGAGGTTGGATGGCTTGAGCTACAAGGAGAGACTAGATAGCCTGGGGCTTTCTTCCCCCCCATAGAGCATAGAAGGCAGAGGGGTAACCTTATTAGCATATACAAAATCATGAGGGCCAAAAGTGTGAATGATTACAGTTTTCTTCCTAGGGTAGGGGAGTCTAAAACTAGAGGGTACAAGTTTAAGGTATGAGGGGAAAGATTAAAGGGAATGTGAAGAGGTATTTTTTCCAAAAGGGTGGTTGGTATATGGAGTGAGCTGCCAGAAGTGGTAGATGCAGGTACAATTGCAAGGTTTAAAAGATACCTGGATAGGCACATGAATAGGAAAGGTTTAAGAGATGTAGACCAAATACAGGCAAATGGGACTAGTTCAGGTAGGCAGCTTGGTCAGCATGGACAAGTAGAACTGAAGGGCCCATTTCCATGCTGTATAACTATGACAATTATTCCAACACTAGTTGATCCTCCTACATTTATTATAAAGCTAAGCAACTAGAAGCACAATGTTCACACAAATATCTACACGCTTACAATTATGAGCACAAAATCAAATGGTATTTACACTCAATATCAAATAATATTCAAACAATATTTAACCTCACCTCCAGGTATGAAACTGCAACATCACAGTGTTTCTCATTTTTCAGCTGTTCTATTCGATTGTACAACTCCTTCATAGTTAGGTACATCACCCCAGGTTTCTCAGATGATCCTAGCATGGTGTGCGTTTTTCCGGATCCTGTAGCACCATAGGCAAAGACTGTGCAAGAAAAGAAAATCATTGTTACCGAAACTCTTAAAATTGGCAGATTTTCCCTGTGGTGTGCCACAGGGATTTTTACAATTTATATTAATGACTTAAATAAAAGTGCCTAAAGTACTGTTACTCAATTTGCTTATGGGATAAAGAGAGGTAAGAAAGCAAGTTGTCAAGAGTTGAGGCTGCAAAGGGACACAAATCAAGTGGGCAAAGATCTGGCAAATGGAGTATAATATGGGGAAAAAGTAACATCATCCAACTTTAGCAGAACAAAATTAAAAAAGCATAGTATCTATGTGGCAAGAGATGGATAGAGCTCTGACATGCACAAGACTCTGCCAGAGGAATTGAATGTAAAAAGAGGAATGTTATGCCTTTGTTATATAGGACAAAATGGAGACCATTGCTACATTTATTATGTAATTTTTTTAACCACATACTTTTATCACATATGGTAATAACACTTTATTAAATACAGCAAGATTTATCTTAGGGGAAAATATTTTAAAACAGCCACAATTCCAAAATTCATAAGTATTTCTACTTAAGTAGAAAAGAATCCACGTGGCCCTGTACATTTGCTATCTTAATATTAAACAGTTGAGGAAGAATCATTGTCTGTACAAATAGTGATTAGTTACCATACCACTTGTGTCAAGTAGCTCCCTATGTGTGAACATTGCAGATACTACTCTACTAAAGAGCAGACTTTGTTTAAACAGCTGTCGCTTGCAATTCCAACACCTTTCACTGTAAGCTATGAATACATTCATTGGAAGTCCTTGGAAGGCTGGATGGGGAAACAAGGAGGCAACCCACACCTGTTAGCCAAAACAGGCAAATGACTTTCTCTGTAAACTTGCTTGTATTGGTTCGTCCTATTAAGTTTCTACAATTTAAGTTCCAGGGTTTCCGTCATTTCAAATTTGCATCTATTTGCCCCTTGGTCTGTTTTTAAAGAAACTACTATGCCCAAAGAAACAGTTTGCCAGCGTCACAGATTCCCAAGCTTCTCCGATTAACCTATAAACATGTCATGTATCAGTTCATGTTACACTACTTTGCAGAACTATTCTTATGCTCTACTATAATCACCTTATTTTATTAAGCTCTCCATTATTTGCACAGTAATGTCACCATTTTTGGCATGTTAATGGCATTAGTTACAATGTTATTTTATCATTAGTTTTTATTTGCTTTCAAACCTGGATATCAACTTTGATTGTCCTCATCTTCTCAGCTTTTGGAAGGTACTCAGTTATTTTGGTTTAGAATTTTCTGCACTCATTGTTCACCTACATCTGTCTGTGCTCATCTTTATCAGATATTTTAAGAGCAATCTACTCTACAAACTCAGGTCCAATTACACTGGAGAATCCCTGCACTGTCAAGGGCAAGTACAATTAAATGCTGGGGTCCGAATATGTCCCACGAGCAGAAATGCTGAAAAAAAAGTTAGCTTTTCCACACCTCCTATCTTACTGTTAATGCTACTGAAACAAATGTTTTGAGTCTCTGACGTACAAAAAGTTTTAATTTTATAAAGTAAATCATTAAAAGTGGCCTTCACCCTCAGCCATTTCTCTCCAATAAAATTAATGGAGAAATTGTTCTGTTGTTAAGTTTAATGTGTATAAAATTTCTTGCCTTTGACACCATGAACCCTCCACCACCTCAATACTTGAAGAAATTGTCCTCACCAGCCTTGAATGTGCAAATCCTCATTCTGAAAATATGCCCTATAGTTCTACATTTTCCACAAAGAAACATTCTTTCAGCATCCACCTTGTCAAGTCCTCTTAAAAGCTTGCATCTTTTACCAAAGCCACTCATTATTCCAAACTCTAAATACATACAATCACAACTTTTCCACAAATAACTATCTCAAGATTTAATTTAGTGAATCTCATCGGAATCACTTCCAAAGTAAGTGGATTCCTCCTTAATAGAAAACAAAATCTGTACTTAATTCTTCAGGGGTGACCTCACCATAATCCTGTATGTTCGTAGCAAGACTTCCCTACTTTGTATTATATGATCTCTTGTATGGATGGTCAACATTCGCCCTCCCAAATACTTTCTGTACCTGCATGCTAACTTAGTTTAANNNNAAAGATACACATACAATCCAGCACAACAATATTCTGCCATCTTTCCCCATTAAAACAATATTCTCCATTTTCCCTCTTTTTCCACAGAGCATACTTCATTATCTGTCAAATTTTGGCTCACTCACTCAACTTGTCCATCGACTTCTGCAGATTGTCCTTATAACTGCTTTCCCACCCACTGACAAAAGACTGACTCAAGCTCTTCATCCAAGACATTAGTAAAGATTGTAAATAATCAATGCCCCAGTGCTAATCTCCATAGCACCCCACTTGTTACATCTGGTTAACCTGACCATGACTTCCCCCGATTATATTTTCCATTAATCAGTTAATCATCTACCAATGCTAATATACTGTGAGTGCTAACAAAAAGTATATTTTACCTGTACAGTTATATCCATTAAAAACACTCTCCAGAATGGATTTAGTCTCTTCAAATATATCCAATTGTGAGGCATTGTTGTCAAAAACTCGATCAAAAACAAATTGAAGGTCCTTGTTTTTACTTTTTATATTCCGACGTTGAACTTTAGGGCGATAAAAAAAGCCAATTTCCTCTTCTTTGGGATCAAACACCAACATGTGCTTATCAGCAACGTGTACAACTTTGCGGTGCTCTCCAATCTTCTCTCTCGAATTTTCTGGGCGAACACGGATAAAAACCTTTACATGATTACACACGTTTTCAGTAGAAGACATGGTGCGCACAAATATCCCTGTTAAATGCAGATGTCTCAAATGTAGTCCATTCACTTATTTCCTGCAAGATTTAGAAACAAAAGTATATTGGTAAAATTTCAATATTGCAGTGCAGGGGTACAAAAAAAAAGGTTAATTACAGATTGAAGTAGATAAAAGGATGTAATTTATTATAAAGGCTTACTTGCCTGAAGATTCTTTGTAATTCTTCATTCCCTAATTCTTGAACCTTTCAAAGGGAATAGTTTCTCTTTACTGTCAGAACCCTTCATAATCTT
>JARFYF010000022.1:17342902-17358979 GCA_030265395.1 Rhina ancylostomus | reverse complement strand
AGTTTAAAACTATGCAAGTTGTCCCAACGCTGAAAGCAGAGATCCACTGCAAACTTTCACAAAGATCTCGTTTTACAAGATTACTTCTGGAAGGAAGGTCATTTGGGCTTTCAAGTCAACCATTTATGATAGTCTTACAGCTCACCCCTAATTCAGCAACTATTTCTGAAGTTTCTTTATTCCACTACTTTATCAGGAAGTTTATTCACAACCTCAATTCTGACAAAGGGTTTCAGACCTGAAAAGTTAACCCTGTTTCTCTTTCCGCAACTACTGTTTGATCTGCTGAGAGTTTTGAACACTTTGTGCTTCTATTCCCAACCCATTATGCTCAGAAACATTTGCTGACTTCAATCCTAAAATACCTTGAGGTCCAATGCACACCCACCTGTCCCACTCTTGAAATTTCATTTAAAATAATATTCCCTGCTTCCCCGTCTTATTTCTACAATAGCTTTATAAACCTGTAAAAGATCACAAAAATGAGACCTTTCCTCATTACTTGATCACAAGGTATAAGGTTTATAGCTTGTCTTCATGACTCAAATATCACAAATGTCAAGAGTTAGGATACAACATGTCCAAGGGAATGTACAGTTTTGATCATGACTTCTCCTCCACTGTCGTGTGACGGCGTAATTCAAACATTTACCAAGGTACTGTGTGATTGTATTAAAATGTCTCTGCTGTTGCACACAAAACCTCTTGCATTAAAGGCCAACATTAGGGTATCTAAAGGGCAAAATTTTCACACAAAGAACAGTTGGTATCTGGGATGAGCCACCAGAGGCGATGGTGGAGGCAGGAAAAGTAACAACATTTAAGGTGCATCTTGGCAGGCACTTGAATGAGCAGGGCACAGAGGGATATGGAATTAATCCAACAAATGGGATTCATATCGATCGACACGATGGTTGGTACAGACTCAGTGGGCCAAAGGGCCTGTTTCTATTGCTGTCCATCTCTCTGACTCTGTTTCACAGTTATCCACTTTGCACTGCATCTTCTGGGTATTGGCCCACTCACTCAATTGAGATAAATTTCCTTAAACCCTCATTGCATCCTCCATACAACTCATAATCCTATCCTATCACACTTGGAAACATTATTTTTGGTTCCCTCATCCAAACCATTGAAATATATAGTAAATATCTGAGGCCTGCTGTAACCAAATAGTCAACACCTGTCACTTCTGTCGGGCAACTAGTTTTCAGTCCATACCAATATATTACCCAAATCTGTAAGCTTTAATTTTGCATGCTAGTCTCATGTGGGACTTTATCAAAGGTCTTCTGAAAGTCCAAATAAATCACATCCTTTGGTTTTCCATTATACTTTTCTGATCAACTATATCCCCAAATAAACTCCAGTATGCTTGTCAAACAGAATTTCCCTTTCATTATTTTTATGCTAGCTCTACCTTATCTGCTGATTATTTTCTTTGTGTCCTGTTATAATCTCCCCTATAGTAAACTCTAGCATTATCTCCAGTATTGATGTAAGGCAAACTGATTGTTGTTTCCCTTTTTTCTCTCTCCCTGCTTTTTTAAAATATTGGTGTTACATTTACCACACTCCAACTTGCAGGAATTGTTTCATAAGCTATACAGTTTTGGAAGCAGACAGCCACTAGTTCCATGACTATCTCTTTGAGTACACCAGAATGCAGATTAGCAGCCCCTGGGGATCTATCAAATTTAAATCCCATTCAGTTCTCCAGCAAATTTTTTCAACTAATGTAAATTTCCTTATATTTCTCCTCTTTACTATAAATGATTTTGCATCATTGTCTGTGAAGATGGAGCCAATATTTGTTTACTTGCCGTGCCATTTCTTCATCACCATTATAAATTCTCCTGTTTCTGACTGTAAAGGAACTGTTTGTCTTCACTGATCTTTATCACCTTACACACTAGTAAAAACTTTTATATTCTGCTTCTGTGTTTCTTACATGTTTATTCTCATATTCTTTTTCTCCTGTATTATTCAAACTGTTGGTCCTTTTTGCTGAATTCTAAACTGCTCCCAATCCTCAGGCTTGATACATTGTCTGGCAATTTCATACAACTCTTTCTTGGAACTAGAAGTATCCTTAACTTCTGTTAGCCTTGGTTCAGCAGCGTTTTCTTTTGTGTATTTATGCCAGAAAGGGACGTATAACTGCTGCAGTTACACATTTACAATTATACCATTCCTGCTTTTATTTCCTAAATGTTAACCATTGTTTATCCACTATCATGATTCCAATCTCTCACAGTCAGCTCATATCTTCATGGTTTCCTTTGCATATACTTAAGACTGCAGGTATGGATTGAACCACTTCACTTTCCATCTTAATAAAGAATTCTATGACATTGTCATCATTCTTCCCTTAAAAACACAACAGAACAAGATTATTAACTAACCCCTTCTCAATTAGTGTAAGGCTTTACAGTGCCAGCGACCTGGGTTCAACTCCAGCCGCTGTCTGTAAGGAGTTTGTTCATTCTCACTGTATCTGCGTGGGTTTTCTCCGGGTGCTCCAGTTTCCTCCCACATTCCAAAGACGTACAGGTTAGGAAGTTGTGGGCATACTATGTTGGCGCCGGGAGCATGGCGACACTTGTGGGCTGCCCCCAGAACACTCGACACAAAAGATGCATTTCACTGTGTGTTTTGATGTACATGTGACTAATAGAGATATCTTATTTTATCAATCTGGAACAGCCCATTTTCTCATTGGCTCCTTGACATACTGATCTAATAAAAACATCTGTGCACCCTCCAGGAATCTATCCTCCAGAGTATTACAGCTAATTTGGTTTGCCAATCTACAAGTATTGAGCTTAGTTCTTCCAGGAGTTTGTTTTTTGCTATATGTATATTAAAGTCTCCCATTATTATTGTAGGACCTTGGTTACATACATCTCTAATTTCTGGTTGATGCAGGATGTGTGTGGAAAGAGGAACAGAGATAATGTTTCAATTCAAAGACCCTTCGTCAGAACTGAGAAACAGATTCGACAAGTAAGTCTGAAGTTGCAGAGTGAGTGGGAAAGAATTTCTCTGAGAAGAGAATGAGGCCAGGGCTGTTATAAAAAGGAGCTATTGATGGGAGTTATCTGTTTATAGGTCAATGAGAACAATTACAGAAAGAACACAAAATCTTCAGGAGGATAAGGATCCAGTGGAAAGCTTCGCAACACATTGGCAGATGGAACGTAATCCTGACAAGCACAGTGTGATGCATTTTGGGAAGTCAAACAGGGGTAAGAAATATACACTAATTGGTAAGGTGCTAAAAAAAAAGTTGATTCTTTCTATAAATGTCTCTTAGGTAGACATATGAATGATAGAAAAGTAGGGGGCTATGTGGGAAGAAAGGGTTAGATACATTTTAGAGCAGGACAAAATGTCGGCACAACATTGTGGGCCGAAGGGCCTGTACTGTGCTGTAGTGCTCTATGTTCTATGAACCAAGGGGACCTATGGATCCAAGTCCATAGTTCCTTGAAAGAAGCAACACAGGTAGATAGGGTGGTGAAGGCGGCATATAGCATGCTTGCTTTTGTATTGTGGGGCACAGAATATAAGAGTTGGGACATTATATTGCAACTTTACAAAACACTGGTTAGGCCACATAATAGGAAGGACATGATTATGCTGGAGAGAGTACAAAGGAGATTCACCAGGTTGTTCCCTAGAATGGAGAACTTTAGTTATGGGGAGAGATTGTTTGCCCTGGAGGGAAGGAAGCTGAGGAATGGCCTGGCAGAAATATATAAAATTATGAGAGGCATTGATAGAATAAATGGTCAAAATCTTTTCTATTGGTTGAGGTATCAAGAACAAGTGAATTTAGTAAGAGGAAAGAGTATAACAGGAGATCTGAGAGATAAGATTTTTTTTAAAACAGAGAGTGGTTGATATCTAGAATGTGCTGCCAGATAGAGAGATACAGCATGGAAACAGGCCCTTCAGTCCATCAACCAATCATTTTACACAAATCCTACATTAATCCCATTTTTTATTCTCCCCATGTTCTCTCCAGCTCCACCACCAGCACGCCCTCCCCACCACCGCCCAGATTCTACCACTCACCTACACACCAGGAGCAATTTTCAGTGGCCAATTCACCCAGCAACCCACACGTCTTTGGGATGTGGGAGCAAACACTCAGGGTTACAGGGAGAATGTGCAAACTCCACGCAGACAGCACCTGAGATCAGGACTGAACACGGGGCTCTGGCCCTGTAAGGTAGCGCCTCAACTAACTGCACCACTGTGCCACAAAGCTGATGTTGAGCCTCAACTGGAACAGTGCAGGAGGCTGGACACAGATAGGGCAGAGGGAGAATAAGATGGAAGATACAAGTGGCAGTTAACTGGAAGGTATGGTTCCCCCCTGCAGACCAAACGCAGATGCTCCACAAAGCGGTCACCCAATCTGTGATTGGTTTCTTTAATTGTGAACACCGAATGCAATACACCAGATTAGAAGTGCAAGTGAATTCCTGAGGTAAAGGGCAGGCATTGCATCTCCTCTGATTGCATGGGAAAATTCTGTGAGGAGAGTGGATCAGGTGCTCAAGAAGGAAACAATACCTTTAGCATACTGAGGTAGAGGGGACGGGAAGATGTGTCTGATGATGAAATCTCACAGAAGGTGGCAAAAACTGATTACAGAGACTGGTGACGTGGAAAGTGAGGACAATGATAACTCTAACTTTGCTCTGTATAAGAGATGGGTGAGAGCAGAGGTTCTGGCAATAGCCAAGTGAAGGGCCCTGTCAACTATATAGAAGGAAAGCCACGATCCAGAATAAAGACCACTCCAGAATGGCGGAGGTTGTGGGGGCAGATACATTAGGGACATTTAAGAGACTCTAAGATAGGCACATGAATGAAAGAGAAATCTATCAGTATCCAAGACAAGTTTTTCACTGTACCTTGGTACAAGTGACAATAATAAACCAATATCAATGCCAATACTATGTGGGAGGGAAGGGTAAGGTAGATCTTGGAGCAGGATAAAATGTTGGCACAACATGGTGGGCCGAAGGGCCTGTGCTATGCTGTAATGTTCTACATTCTATAATATATCTTCTCTGGTTCCAGCTTATGTAAAAGAACCTTACTGCCCATGAAATGTTTTGAAGCATTTCTGAGGCAAATTTGTGCACAGCCAGCTTGAGTGAACAGCAGTGAGATCATGAGGAGATGTCCAGTGTTCCCTTTGGTGCTGAGTGACCAGGAAGAACCAGACTGTTCTAAGCCGCATTATGGAGGCAGGCAAAAAGGTCACGTGGCCTACAAAGGGTCAGGTGTCACGCATAAATATCTAGGTGTTGGCATCATCCATTTTTGGTCACCATTGAAATGAGAGGGAGGAACTGAGGAAAGCAATGGTCAGTTGAGTCATTGCATAAATTAAATGGTCCAGTTCAGAACTGTCCAGTTCTGGTTGCCTCATTATAGGAAGGATGGGGAAGCGTTGGAAAGGGTGCAGAGGAGATTTACCAGGATGCATTATGAGGAGAGACTAAGGGAGCTAGGGCTTTACTCATTGGAGACAAGGATGATGAGAGGAGACATGATAGAGGTGTACAAAATATTGAGAGGAATAGATAGAGTGGACAGCCAGCGTTTCTTTTCCAGGGCACCAATGCTCAATACAAGAGGGCATGGCTTTAAAGTAATGGGTGGGAAGTTCAAGGGAGATATCAGAGGGAAGTTTTTTTTTATCTAGAGAGTGGTTGGGGCATGGAATGCGCTGCCTGGGGTGGTGGTGGAGGCAGGTATGTTGGTCAAATTCAAGAGATTACTAGATAAGCATATGGAGGAATTTAAAATAGAGGGAATTGGGGGATGTAGAGGTTAGATAGTCTTAGGCAAGGTTTAAAGGTTGGCACAACATTGTGGGCCGAAGGGCCTATATTGTGCTGTACTGTTCTATGATTCTATGATCAGTAATAATAAAACCATTGGGATGCAGTAAAATCCTGTTTCGCAGATGACTATTAGTGAAAGAAATCTGTCATCCTTAGCAAGTCTGGCCTGTGTCTGGCTTTGAAGGAGGAAATAAAAAGAGAAAATGCAGGAAACACTCAGCAGGTCAGGCAGCAACTATTGGAAAGAGAAACAAGAGTTAATATGTCAGGTCAAAGGGCCTCAGTCAGAACTATAGCATGAGCTGGATAGATCTTTCAAAGAGCAATGATGGGCTGTACAGCCTCAATCTGAGCTGAATAGTTCCCTGATCATTCAGTTAATTCATAAGAATGAGATATTTGATATCTCATCCAGGCACTTTTAGCCTTTCCTCCTAAGTTGTGCCCAAGCTCCCCATCATATGAAGATCATTATTTCATTAGTTTCTAATATCTGACAGTGGTGTGCCTTTCTGAAACAGGTGCAGTGATATGTAAATATGAAAATTGGGGCTGTCTGCTTGGGTTTATTGGTCTGCGAACTTCCATTTTGTAATGGGAGACCTTGAATATATCAAACATGGAACATTCATCTTAACAATATAAGTACTTCCAGTCAGGTATAAACTAAATCTGTGTATGTAAGATCACCATTTTTCAATAATTCAGCCAGTGAACAGACAAGTGACAGGAGCTGCAGGTTTTTGGTTAGCTAAGTGAAATTCATCTCCAATAAAATTTCCTTGTGTAGGAGGTATATGCACTGAGTATATTCAAGCATTAATGCAATCCAAGGAATGAATGTAAAGTTCCAAAGCTAACACAATCTAAGATGCTTCTGTTTACAATACACATCTTCATGAAATAGATGGGATGTAGTTAAGGATAAGAGCTCTGAATTTGTATGTCCCCCGGTATTGTTTACATTGGCAAACCAACATTTTTGGGCTGGTGGGAGTTCGTCAGGATCAGGAGAGTCTTTAACATTAATCACATGAATCAATAGCCTGGGCTAATTCATTATTGATTTTCAGCCCTGCATGGGAAAGAGCAGGAATCCACAGGTATGAAAGCACTCTTGTGGCCCTGTTTAGCAAGTTTCAGTTAAAATACTCTATTTGCACCTGGATGTGGCAAAATCTAATCTCACTGGACTGGATGAAGACCCATGTTATGATTCATGGCATCTGGTCAGGAACTGGTTTTCTTCATGGTTAATTCTTGGGCATCTCCGTCCTAAGTGTCTTACCCTGTTTCCTCATGCTGGTTCCAGATTCTTCAGCCATTCACTTTATAGCACCTTGTAAAAAAAAGTTGTGAGTTTCAATGAGATCACCTCATTCTTCTAAACTTGAGAGAATACAGGTCTAGTAAACTTGTATGGCAAACCCACTATTCCAATGACCAGGCTGGTGAATCTTTGTTGCACTCCTTCTATGACAGGTATATCCTCGTTTTGGGTAAAGAAACCAAAATTATGCACAATACACCTTATATGTTTTTCAATAAGACAATTGTGTATCTTATTGCAATTAATGTATGTGTGATGGCTTAATCCAATTCATCAAAGTTCCTGAAAGTTGTACAAGAGCTGAAGTAGGTACCTGTCAACACTTTGTGCCAATAAAACTGTAGATCAGAATTAAAATGAGGCTAGATATCATGTGCATGACAATAAATTGTGCACTTCATGACTTAACACTCCTCGTGTTCTGGAACCCGCATATCCTCTGACTCACAATGAGCAACTTCACAGGATATCCATGTGTAAGTGTGCAATATCTATTATTCATGTTGTAGACACAATTTGTTAGTTACACCACATTTTTGCAAATTCTTTGCATTTAATTGGTTCAAATTTTTCATTGGTAAAGCAGTAACAAATCAAAGCAAAAAAGGACTGCCAAACGGCTAGCCAGCCTGCCAGTGGAATATGATTGCAGATGTATGAAGTCCACAAATCAAATTCAAGCAGTCAGAAGAATACAGTGGCAAATGGAAATTGATGTGGAATCATTCAGATTGCTTCAAAAGGTTTCATCAATTCCTTTGGGCAACATCTTTGTTTCTTGAAATGGGGCCATATTTCCTCATTGTTGCCTGAAGTGCAACAGATTGGGCACCTGGTCACTGACTCTTACTTCTAACTCTCTGGAATAGTTAGCATATGAGTATCCAGGTTATTTGGTATGTCTGAGGTGAGAGCTGAAGGCTGATGTACTGCTTCTTACACATGGAGCATATATCATTCCTCTTGAGAATGTCTCTCTGTTGCTCTCTTGGTGAAAACCTAGCATTTCTGGATCCTACCCATTTCCATTACCCTCCCCTATGGACTAGATGTGTACCCCAGACCCTGAGGAAATTTTGGATTGTAGTGCTGAAAATGTGAAACAGACTTACAGCTTTGCTGAGAATGTAGAACAATCAGCAGTAGTGTGATTACTAGGCACCCTGACAAACCCTCCCTCACAAGGGACCACAAAATCATCCAGGGTGTTCAATGAGTGGCCAGTTGACTTTTGCCCATTAAAGATTGGCCACAGCAATCTCTTGTTATGATGGTTACATCAAAATGACATTAGTAAACAACATATTATACCAACCTGAAAAACTTTTTAGTGTCTTTGGTAATATTTTTGGTTTGATGGCTGTTTTCCTCTACATCTGGTGCCCTTTTGCATATTTCATACTCTGTTCAAAGTGCAGTTGGAGAGTATGTAGCCCATTTTCTCTTCTCTATAATAAAGGCTTTGATTGGCTGCAATAAGTCAGTCTGGTAATAATCTTTTGAGCTGCCTTTGGATATTTTTACTACTATGTTGGTGTTATGTAAATATAAGTAGTTTGTGGTGTTATTACTCCCAGCCATGGAGCCTATTGCTTGTTCACGGATTATTGAAATTGATCATGTGTTTGCTGGTGTTCTTATTTTTGGCTTTCAATTGAAAGGCTGGGCTTCTGCTATAAGTAGTAAAGAAATGGTTCCAGATGAATGCCTTGGATGAAGTTCCCATACAGCATTAGTGCTTTCAGCGGAGGCTCCCATTCATCTGGCATCTGTTTGAATTTGGTGATGTCTACAAGGTATCTGCGGCATCGAGGAGCAGGTTGAGCAGCAGGCAGGCTTTTCAACCAATCATATTTAGATAATTCTTATTAAGATATGCAGGCTGCAAAGGAGAAAGCTGGGAAGTACACCATCAGCAGACTGTTGAGATTGAAAATAACTAGATTCCACTTCAAAATTCAGTCATATAACACAGAAACACGTCCTTTGGCCCACCAAGTCCTTGCCAACCATCAATTACCCATCTAAATCCCATGTATCAGTACTTAGATTATAGCCTTCTATGCTTTGACAGTTCAAGTGCTCATCTATTTCTTCAATGTTATGAGAGTACTAGATTCCAAGCACCCTCTGGGTGGAAAATACTTTTCCTCAGATGTCCTCTAAACTTCTTCTGTCTTACCTTAAACTTTTGTCCTCTAGTTTTGACACCTGTGTTGTGGGGAAAAGTTTCCTTCTACCTGTCCTGCCTATGCCCCTAAAGGTCTTGTGAGTTCTGAGGTGGCAGGTGAGGTCAATATGGGAACCATAGACTTCCACAAGTGCGGCAGAAGGTGGCTGATGGGGTGGGTAGATGGGACTATTTGAGGTGGTACGTTTCTTCTTTTACTCTTATAAGGCTTCTCTGTGCTCTCGAAGCACGGTCTCGAGTTTCTCATTACCATCCTGAATACTCCTTCTTTTCTTTGAGCTGTCAGGGGCCAGAGGTTCCCAGGAGCCAGTGGAAATGTTGCATTTCTTCAAGAAGTTTTTTGGGCATATCTTTGAATCTTTTTATCCATCTACCCTGTAATTAAAGACTGAGCATGGAATAGACTGTCTGTTTCACATGTGTTGGACATGTGAGTGATATGGCCTTCTTAATGCAGCCGATTAAATTTTGCAGACATTGGCCTGGAAGATGACACTGTTGGTTGTTCACTTATCCTTTTAGTGTGAGTGTAAGTGTAGTGTAAGTCTATCTTACTCAAATAAAGAGAGAAAATGCCAGAGAAAGAAACGGAGTCTGCGTCTGAGCTTACTCTGCCTCTTATGGACAGAGAAAGCTCAGAGACAAATTCTTTTTCCACAGATGCTACCTGACTTGCTGAATGTTTCCAGCCTCTTTTGTTGTTATTTCAGATTTCAGCAGTATGTAGACACAAGAGACTGAAGGTGCTAGGATCTGGAGCAACACACAAAGCGCTGGAGAAACTCAAAAGATCAGGCAGCATCTATGGAGGGAAACAGACAGTTGATGTTTCAGATCGAGAGCCTTCATCTGGACTGACATATCCTGATCTGGACGTACCTCGTTTTTTGATTTCCAATTTTATTCAATCTTTGTGTGGTAGCCCAATCAATCTAGTTAGCTTATGCTGCATGTGACTCCAAGGCATGTATATCCTTTGTTAGAAGAATAAAACTGTACACGGTATCTGATATGAGGTCTTGCCGGAAATCTATACATTCTCAAGCCAGTTACTAACACAGCAAAAACCATAACTGTGATTTTATGTGTTTAGTATTCACTGGTTTCAGATAGTAATGTTTTGCTGACTGCACACACATGGTTTTTGATACTTGAGGTCACATGTGTGAATACACCTGATTTTGTTTGTGAAAAATCAATGAAGTTTATTTTCTTACTCCTGGCATTTGAAAGTGGATCAACAGAATTTTGCACTGAAGACTTTTTGCTTGTGGCCATCTGGATTGCACATTTATTTTTGGGCACATTCTGCTTTATTCTCGTTTGTTTATCTGCAATCTGTAAAATTGCTATAAATATGTCTGGTATTATTTTTATTAACATTTATTTTATATAATGTTTAGTTGAGGATCATTCGGAGTGCCACTGGCCACATAGTTTGCATAAACCCAATGGGGGTTTGCTTTATGTATGGTCAATTCTAAGGTTGTTTTTCAATGCACTTTTGTTTGTTTTGTTATACAATGATGTTTGTGCATGTTTAACCACAGCATTTGATTTTTTTTGTGTATTGCCATACAATCCATAAACATGTTCCCTGGGCTCATGCAAACCAGCCCTCCCCAGATTCATATATATACACATGAGGTATAAGGTGATCACTATGTTCTAAATTTGAAGATTTCTGGTGATTAAACCCATTTGCTTATCCTATGTGTTATTGAATTTGTTATTCATGTGCACAATACTAATTACCAGAATGTCTTTCTCATTGTTTAAACATGCAAAGATATTCAAAAAGTCTTGATTAAGTACCTTTCTTTAAACAAATATCAAGAAACAGGGGGTTAACTTAGCCAAAGGGTAAAATTGGATGCTAAATGGGTGTAGTGCTAATAAGACCCATCTGTTCAAAAGTCTGGATTTAGTAAACAAATTTTAATTTTAATTGCCCATGATTATAATTTGAACTTGCCTGAAGAGTTAAAACAGGCATAGGCATATTTTTACTTATGTGCTAATTGGATGTATGTTTTGCAAAGCAGTATTTGTATGCTTCTTGCAACTACTTTCACTTGAAGGAGGGGGTACATTGGTGAGCACACAGCAGGATGCTTGGGGATGTGGGGGAAGGTTCATGGACTTTCTTATGTCCACCTGGAGGTGCTGGTGGAGGAGGTTGAGAGGAGGAGTGCTGTCTCATACTGATGGATGGGAAGGATCCCACTTTATTTTCTTGCCCCTCTCTCCTTCAGCAACTTCTGTGCCTGACCTCATGGACAAGGTCAACACTTCTGACCCCCATTCCTCATTCAAAGAAACCCCTTGCAAGAGGCCCATAATCAAGCAGTCCTCTTTTCCTGGTGATTTTTGTAAGGTAGAATAGTATGGCACCAATCTACAGTCCTTGATAATTTTTAGAACACCTATTGCTAAAGTCTTAACAAAGTGTCCCAAAGAGTCTCCTATGTATTTCTGAGGTCCTCTTCACAGCCACACTTGTAGGTCAACATAAAACTTTGAAAATAGTGTTTGAAATTGATAGCAACATCATATTTGCTCCTGAGTAGCAGGTTTTTATTAGGGGTAGCTCAGTGGGCCAGCTGATACCTCACACCATTAATGACCTGGGTTCAGTCTTGACCTCTGAAACTTTCTGTGTAGGGTTTGGCTTTTCTCCTGTGGTCACGTGGGTTTCCCTTGGGTGCTCTAGTTTCTTCACACATCCAAAGATGTGTAGGTGGTAGGTTGAGTGGCCACTGTAAGTTGCCCCTGGTGTGCAGGCGAGTGGTACATTCTGAAGGGAGGTGATGGAAAAGTGGCGAGAATAATTAAAAAAAAGTAGGATTAGTGTAAACGGCTGCAGATGTTTGCTGCACTCGAAGGCCAAATGGCCTGTTTCTGTGCTGTATGAGCATGGCAATATTCAGACACATGTGAACCATCAAAAAGTTGTGCAACCTCACTAATGAGTGCAAGCAAATATCTTGGGGGACTAGTCAATCCAAGGGCAATAGCAGCTTTGACTTTAACTCTTTCACCAAAGTGTGGTTTGCACAAAAGACAGGATGTTTTCAGCTCATCATCCTGTCATTTTAGCTCCAACACGCACTTCCAAAAACATTCCTCAAATATTTTATTAGGTTTTTTATAGTGGATGTCTTTTATTGAGAAAGAGAACAAATTACCTATTTATTACAAAATAGAAAGAGGCCATTCAGCCCATTGGGACCATGCCAGCTCCCAGCGGGGTAATCCCAACAGTTCCAATCCCCTTCATTCAATCTGCTACTGGGGATATTGAAACTCATTGCTTGATTAAGTGAAATTTCATTTTTATTACAAACTGATTTTGGAATCAGAGCACTATTTGTGTTCCACTTCTGTGGTTCTGTCCCATTTTTAGTGCAACTTGTAAATAAGTGCCTCTAATTATTCTATCATGACTACTTGCATACATACCGAATTGTTTTGTTGACAGGGGAATTTATTGAGGAAAGTGTAAGGCAAGGTCTTCCAGATTTTAGATAGTAGAAAATTTATTTGATCAAATAGGAGCTGGAAGTATTGAACATAGTGAAGCATGGGAATATAATGGTGTGTTGCTGAGAGCATCTTTGAGTGTTGGAGCAGTGGGAGGAGGGCTCTGGAGTTTTAAGCAGCATTGAAATGATGAGAGGGGTTCTAGGATGTAAACCAAAGGTAAGTATTTTTGTATGTGTGAGTATAGGGAATGAACATTTGTACATGGGAACATAAGAAATAGAGCAGGAGTGGGACATTTGCCCCTCATGCCTGAGCTGCCATTCATTAACGACATGGCTGGCCTTTTACCTCAGCACCACTTCTCTGCACTAATCCTATATCCCTTGATTCTCTTAATATCCATGAGTGAGATTCTGTGATGTGGGATACCAAAGTCCATATGCCCTGAAAAGTTTGTCAATTATTTGGGTGCATTGGGGAATGAATAGATGTCAGTGAGCTCTGGCTTTACTTGGGGTTGTCTGGATGTGGGTTTGCTGGGTCAGGTTGGCACTGCTGGTCAGGGTGTCCTGAGACGTAAGAGAAGCTAAGATGCTTGCAGAGTAAAAATGGAAGGGATTGGTTAGGATCAGAAACAATTAAGTGTGGGGATCTTAGGAAAATTGGTGTACTAGAGTTTTTAATGGCAGTAAGAATAATAATGTCTGGGGAAAAGAATGTTTTTTTTTTGAGGAAATGCTGAAAAAGATTCAGGATTATGGCACTCATGAATTCCCGCCAAGTAGTGTTTGGAAGGTTGCTTTCTCAACGCTGAGCTGAAATGTCTGCTCTGAATGCACCATAGCTGTTGACTATATTTTAGCAATCACAGTAGAAATGTAATAAAGTACTTTAGTAATAGTCAAAACATGGTTGCAGTCTCAGTGATTGGAAAGACATCAGTGAAATTCCATCCCACAGAAGACTGCAATAACAATGTTCTTAACAGTGAACTGGGGACTTCAAAACATAAAGTCTGTCAGCAAAAAAGTGGACATGCCTTTTCTAGAGCAACAAATATAAAGTGCTGGAAGAACTCCAGGTCAGGCAGCATCTATGGAGGGAAATGAACAGCTGACGTTTCGGGCCAAGAACCTTCATCAGGACCTTTTCTAGGGGTGAGTTTGCAGAAGGTAATAATGGAAAGAAATGGGTATTCATAGATTGGAAGGTAGCACTTGGAACAGGAACATAAAGCTCCCTGGATGTGTATGGAGAACAGCACCACCTATCTTGATACAGACCAGGGAACATTCATTCTCATTACAATAAGTTGGTAAATTAAAGTTTTGTTATATTTACAAAAAGAGTCTGTTTTTAAAACTTCTAACATAGCAAAGAAAAGTAAATCCATGCCTTGTACATATTGGAAATTTGGGCATTCCATTCTGCACTTTACCTGCAGTCCGAAATTTACAACAATTCCCTTAATTCTAATTGATCTCAACATAGTTACAGGCAGCAGAAATTACCTAGATTCCCATGGGCAGTCCTGAAGGAAAACTTTGCAGCTGAATATCAGAGCCAGGCTCCAGCCTGCTTACTAGCCATGAGCAACATTGGCTTAGTAACCGTGAATATGTAAGATATGCAGGCTCTTCTAACTCTCTGAACACATTCTCCCTATTTAGACTGTATTTTACGGTACAAAAATATAATCTGGCTTCTAACCCTTCCTCTCCCTCTATCCCATTGACAGTCACATATTAAAGTGATCCTTTGAGCAAATTTCCTTGCACAGCTTAGGAAATGCAGGACATGAATTGCTTTCTCCACGGCATTTAACACCACAGCAGGCTGAAACATTTTCTACTTGTCTTCCAGCTTCACTGGAGAAATCTTTGCACGCTGTCACTTTCTGTCAGGATGCATGGCCTCACATTACCAGCTTTAATTGAACAATTATTTTTGCATGCAACAACAACAGGTAAATTTGTTGCCATTTGTAAATGATCTGGACAATACTTTTTCTCAGCTTTTCTGTCTTATTGGCCAGAATAAATATGGAGTTGTTTTAATTTAAAATACCATTTACAACTGCTATATTCTCTGACCGTGAACTGTTTCTAAAGCTGTATACAATCACTTCCTTTAAACAATCAAACAAGTAAGTGACTTTAAAATTATGTTTATTGTCAGGACTTGACAGTTAAAGATAAGAAACTTCCATTATACAATTTCTCAGTCAACTTAAGTTTAATTGAAGATCTTATTCCACTCTAAGCTTGTAGTTTTCAAGATTAACAATCAGCATATTTTACAGATGAATGTGTTCAATTTTTAACATGTAAAACACATTGATTATATTTTATAGTGAAAACTATTAAACCATAGTACATTGACGAGCACAGAGAAAGGAATTGGAGATATTCAATTTCTATTCATTAAACAAAAATATTAATTTACAAGACAGTGAGTTAAGGACAGATTATGTGGAGCAATTATAATTTCTGAGCCACTTTATTAGTGTTCTGAAAATGTAAAGTGGATTTGATGTTAAAATCTATAAAGCTGAAATATCGATTCACCAATGAATGATGCAGAATTTGAAAACTTAGAATGACATTCTCAGGGATTACACGGTGCATTTGGATCATAGGAGATTTAATTAAGAATACTTTTGCTCCTCTCACTCCTCCTGTCCCACGCTGGATTTTCACTGTTTATGCTAGGCACCATATTCTTTGTTTCAGGTGGCATAAAGCTCCCCTCTGAAGAATCAGAGCAATTCAGTGAATGAAGATGAATGTGAGTGAAGCAATTGTACAACCTTCAGGGACTTCTGTCATTCATGGCCTTTTAATTAAAAAACTTTGTTTTAGAGAGGAAAAAAAAAGAGCCTTACGAAGGCAAAATTCCCAGAGGAATCTGTGCAATTCTGCATGTATGGTTGAATTAAGGTAAAGATTTCTCTCTCCCGTTGTTGTTTGTCAAGAAGCTTATTGGTATGGCAGTGGGGTTTGATTATTAATTCAGAATGGCTCTCTAGTGGAGTGAAATAAGTATGCAGTTCTGATAGGGATGTTGGACTTCTGCCCTCCAGCATCAGTGTCTCTGGTTAGGATTGTGATCAGCATCACTAAGTTTAACTTTTGAACAGAAGTCTAAACTCAAAACCTAATCCTCAACTTGCATCTTCAGAGCAAAGTTGGCTAAATGTG
>JARFYF010000022.1:17182436-17198181 GCA_030265395.1 Rhina ancylostomus | reverse complement strand
GGTCTCATACATGAGATAGGCCAGCAATGTTAGAGCACATGAAATTGGTGTAATATACAATTAAGAATTGGTTATTGGACAGAAGACAGCAAAGAGTGAGTATAAATGGATCTCTCTCAGATTGGCAAACTGTAACTTCGTATTTGGGCCCCAGCTATTGACAATCTATCAATAATTTGTCTGAAGGGACCAAATGTCATGTTTCCAAGTTTGCTGATGATATTAAACTGGGCGTGATTATAAGCACCAAGGAGTATGTAAAGAGGTTTCAAAGGGATATGGACCAGCTGAGTGAGTGAGCAAGAATATAGCAATGGAATATAATTGGGGAAAATGTGATATCATCCACTTTGATGCATGTTGCAGAAAGGCAGATAATTTGTTAAATACTGAGAAATTGAGTAGTGTTGATGTTCAAAGGTGCTTCGGTGTCCTTGTACATAAGTCACTGAGGGCCAACATACAGGTGTAATAATTGACTAAGTGGGCAATTGTTTTATTGGCCTTTGCCATGACAGGATTTAACTACAGGAGTAGTGCAGTCTTATTGCAATTGTGTAAAGCCTTGATGAGTTCGCACATGGAGTCTTGTGTACAGTTTTGGTCCTCTGACTGGGAAAGGATGTACTTGCCACAGGGTAGAGCAGCAAAGGTTTACTAGACTAGTTCCAGAAATGGCCAGTTTGCCAAACAGAGATTGAACTGTATTCTCTAGAGATTAGAAGAATGAAAGGAAATCTCACAAACACCAACACAACTCTTAAAAGGCATGACAGTCTAGATGCAGGGAAGATGCTTCCCCTGGCAGAGAAGCCGAGGAGCACGGGCATGGTTTCAGAGTAAGGGGTAGACCGTTCAGTATTTCTTCACCAAGTGGGTGGTGAAACTTTGAAATTCTTTATCACGAAGAGCTGTCATACTGTCCATTCAAAACAGAGATTGAGAGAATTCTGGACATTAAGGGAATCAAGGGAAATGAGAATTGCAACTACATTGAGATAAGAGATCAGCTGTAACCTTCCTGAATGGTGGAGCAGGCTTGAACATCTAGATGGCATCCTTCTGCCCTTGATATTTTTTATATGTTAACCATGATGGCAAAACAGTTATGTTTTTTTAATGTTAACCATGATCTTCAAAGTTCAATTGCTGGAAACATTATTACTTCTGGAAAAACAGGTTCCCGTGGATTTTATGAATTTATTTGGCTCTTATGGCAATGCAACAGAGACTTTTTTGGCAAGAAGATTTCATTTTTATTTGGCACAAAGGAGATTAGTCAACCTTTACTCTTTGTTGACATCAATGTCAAATTTTGGTTATCACTGGCAATGAATAAAAAAATTGCTGTACCCATATTTAGTGTGTGCAGTCTGTAACCTTTCATAGGAAGTTGTGAATCTCTTTTTGGATCTGTTCTGTTTAAAAAAAATTCTTTAATATATAATTTGCATGCTGCTTACTTTGATGCCATGCAGAGTGCAGACCCAGATATTCAGTGGAATTTCCAGGTTTAAATTAGATGTATTCATTATTTATCAGCAGAAAGCTGTGATCAATGTCAGTTTTACATATTTCAGAGCTTATGCGTTCTAGCCTTGACAACTGAGTTTCTTCCCCATGTTTTATTGCATGCTATAATGATTATTTGATTATTTTTATTTTTTATGATGTTAAAGCATTTTCAGTGGCCATGCAAGTCAAAATTATTCATGTTTATTATTCCTGCACGTAGGCCAGGAAGCAATGCTAATTTTACCAAGCACATTGCCAAGTGAGTTTCTTCTTTGAGGAATCATGGGTAATTTCAAAGACAAGGATGAATAGGTAAATCAAATATCAATTTATGAGGTGGTTTCTCCCCCTGCTGGTAGCCTGGAACTCCAAATGTTGGTGACCTTGGCTGAAAATACTGTCAAGAATTTACTCAGCCTCTGCTAATTGGAATAATCCAGCTCCTTGCATACATTCTATTATGGTCATTTCATGGGTGAATTTCAAGCAGGAGACTGAATAACTTGTTTGCTTCTAGTTTGTGGTTTCTGTTTCTTCAAACAGTAGCATTTTGGATTGTTGCTGGATTAGCCTGACAATACGAGAAGCAGCAAAAGTAAAGGTATTTTCCAAAATGATACCATGTGAAAGGTGGAAATGAAATGTAAAGATCTCTTTAAGCTTATCTTCTGCATATTACATAATTGTTTGTTTTGGTAATGGAGCACTTCGTTTTGTTTCCTTATTGTAGACCATTATAGGGATTTATGTTTTGCTACCATATTCATTCATTTTCATTATAAATGGTTTATTTCAAGGTTTAATTTGTGGGTATATCTTAATTTGAAGATTGGTAAGTTTGGACTGCTTTTGCTTCTTGTGATTGCTGGTTTCACTTTACAGAGGCAAATAGTTTCACCATGGTTGGAGATTGTTGCCAGTGTTGAGTAGCACGTGGAACATCTGCAACAACAGCACCCCCGCCCGCACCTCCCATTCCCACTGCACTGCATTGAAAATGGTGCTAGTACACCTTAGCATAAAGGAAGGGAAGTGTCTTCTGTTAGACTACTTCATATAATGTCACATCAGTGTAACATCTATCCGCCTCAACATGTTTACAGAAATGAAAAGTTATTCCTGTTACCTGGTAGAAAAATGAGCAGCAGGAGGTAGTACTTCTTTATATCTGATTTAGTCCCATTCTCCAAGGAAATTGCCAGGTATACAGTATATTCATTGGCAAATAGAATGAATATGCTGCATCTGATCTTCCATAAAGTGCTATGGGAACTGGTGTACAAGAACATGTCAGGATGAAAGCCTTGATTTTAAAATTGGTGAGCACAATGGTTCAAAATGATAACCTAGTTATTGTAATCAGGAAATAGGTGTAAATGGATGCTTTTAATATTTGGGAAGTATAGATAATGGGCCACCCAAAATATATTGCACACAATGTAAATATTTTGAGTTTGACAAAATGTCAGTCATAGATAGGATAATGGAACCATGGATAATCTCAGCGTAATACACCTGAGATGATTCAAATGAAGCCAGAACTCTGGTGTGATGAGAACAGACTTTTAAAAATTTGTTTCCCAGGTAGGGGAGTCGGGGAGTCTAAAACTAGAGGGCATAGATTTAAGCTGAGAGGGGAAAGATTTAAAAGGGATCTGAGGGGCAACCTTTTCACACAGGGTGGTGGGTACGTGGAATGAGCTGCCAGAGAAAATGGTGGGGGGGGGGGGGTGGGTACAAGTACAACATTTTCAAGAGATTTGGACAGGTACATGGATAAGAAAGGTTTAGAGCAACATGGGCCGAATGCAGACAAATGGGATTAGTTCAGCTAAACTAATTATTTGGTATGGACAAGTTGGGCTGAAGGGCCTGTTTCTATGCTGTGTAACTCTATGAATCTATGACTCTAATAGTTTTGTGATCGCCATTATTGCCAGATAATTTAATAAACTGAATTAATTTTGCACAGATGATGGGATATGACCTCTTGTTTCCTTAGGATTGTTAGTCAGTGCCTCTGGATTACCACTCTAGTAATTTAATCACTATGCCTTCTGTCTAATTGTATTAAGTGAAGCGTCAATGGGTGAAGAGATTTTTTTATTATAAAGTTCAAAGTTGTGGAACTATGGGAGATTAAACATTTCTAATCGGTTGATAAATTGGTTCTAAAAAGGCATATATTTAAAATTAGCCAGAGAATGTAAGACAGTTCTGGAATTTTTTTTCACCCAAAGGATTATCAAAATATGGAATGTATTACCATAATTGACTGTTGAGGTTGAACTAACACTACCATTAAATCAAATTAAATAAGTAGAGGACAATTTTAACCATTTTAAATTGGCATTAAGTAGTTAAGAACATCAAAATAGGATCAGTAGGCTTACTGCTTCCTTAAAGTAGCTGTGCATAGTTAATTGGATTGCACCTATTTTTGGTTTGTAAAAACATGGTTGTACATAGCACTAACACCCAAATCATGAAATTGGTCAAAAGGGCATTTGGAACCATGTTACGGTGATTATACTTAGAAATCAAGTGCTAAAACAGCATTTGCATGGTTTCTGATTGGACCAGGCTCAGTTGAACACAGTTACTAAATCCTCACTGCATAGCAATCACTGAAGACAGCAGCCCTTAAAGTCATACTCTGTGGGGCCTCCAGAAGCAGCAATGCACATTATGGCTAAATGGAAGTGAGAGAGGTTTTAAGGAAGAGGGCGAAACTTCTAGTAGGTAAGATATGTGGTGGATGAGATGGCTTGTTGGTTGGGATAGGTGTAGGTGACGCATCATAGCTAGAGTTAGAATAGCCTAATAGGAAGTAGCTTGGGGCCTCTTGCAGCAATGGTAGGATAATGAACAATTTACTCAATGAGCATCATCTGCTTTATTCAACCTGAGATAATGAGCAAAAATAGGGAGGCTACTTGCCGTGGATGGGACCTGTTGCAAACTCAGATGGGATCCATGCAGACTCTGTGCTTCACCAACCTGAACTACACTTCCCTCCTCCTGATGGCAGACTGGTGTCAGAGGCTCAAATACCTGAAAAGCAAAGGCTATAAGTAATCTGCTGAAATAATTTAACAGCATTGTGATTGATACCTGCATCCCTGTTGATCTGCAGGAGATGCTCTCGTTATCATTGACATTATCATTGTCAAGTTTTAGCACTTGATTTCTAAGTATAATCACTGTAACATGGTTCCAAATGCCCTTTTGACCATTATGAAGATATTTTGGTCATAGACAACATATGCAAGTTTATTTGTTTTTTTTCTCTTTCTTTGTATCATGAGATGGCCCCATGTTTCCCTCTCCTCAGAATATCATCACTTTGAGCAAAAGCAACAGGAGAGAAGGTTGGAGGTAGAAGAAGAAGGGGTTGATGCTGAAGAGCTCAGTGCACCATCATGGTTGACACCTCACAACACCAGCTCAGAGACTGGCTCCATGACAGATGAGCAGATTAGATTACAGGATTAGATTAGATACCGCTCTTTGATGGGTGCTTCGTGACTCCCTCTCTCACTGCTCCCCCTCTGTGATAGTACCTGTATCTACCTATCACTACCTTCTACCTCCCCTCTTTTGTCTACCTATGACTGCTCTGTTTCTCCCCCCTGTATATTGGGCTTCCCCTTTTCCTATCTTCAGTCCTGTAGAAGAGTCCTGACATGAAACGTTGACCATCTGCTTTTCGCCACGGATGCTGCCTGGCCAGCTGAGTTACTCCAGCATCTTGTTTTTTTTTATCTGGATTCCAGGATCTGCAGTCCTGCAGACTTGCAGATTGCGATCTGGTAGCAGCCATTTCCAAATTTCCTATTTCCTTTCTCCACAGAATGAAGCTATTCAGCACATTGAGTGTATGCTGGCTTGCAGAGAATTCCCATTCTTTCACTGATTTCCCCTGTAACCTATTCTCCCCATGTTCCCATCAATTGCACTCCCCCAGATTCTACCACCCATCTACACACTAGGGTCAATTTACAGTGACCAACTAACCCCTCAATCCACATGCTGCTAAATTTAGAACATGGGAGGAAACTGGAGCACCTGGAGGAAACACGCAAAAACCCCAGGGAGAATGTGCAAACTTCACACAAACAACTCCATCGGGTCAGGATTAAATCTGGGTCACTGGCACCGTGAGGCAGCAGCTTTTCTAGCTGTGCCATTGTGTCACATAATGTCTCTTGGATCAGGTTACAGCAGCTGTAGAGTCTTTCTGATTCTCCATAGTCTTGCCCTGATCAAGCTGGAGGTCTGACCTCTGTCACATGGATGCAGCTTGATCTCCTCATTGAGCAGCAAGATGATGGTTGTAAACAGGTTGCTGCCCTTGTTGGACACTGGAATATTGCCCATAAACAGCTTGTGCTTCTCCAGGAGCAAAGAGATGCCACTTGTCAGCAGCTGGTTGCTCTCCACAGGGCTGCACAAGGAGCAGAGAGATGCCACAGCTGAGCAGGTCACTCTCTGACAGGATCAGAAATGTGCCATTCAAGAACTTATTTCTCCACAGAAGGAATAGCATAGAGTCATTGGATTCTACAGCATGGGAACAGGCCATGCTGACCAGTGGGCACCCTTCCGTATGAATCCCATCACCCAGCATTTGGTCCACAGCCTTCTATGTCAAGGCGATTCAAGAGCTCATCTCGACACTTCTGTTGCTGTCAGTGACCCAACTTCAACCACTCTTTCAGGCAGTGTATTACAGGTACTTAACGACTCTCTGGATAAAGAAGGTCCCCCTCATATCGCCTCTAAATTGTTTCCCCCTTACCCAAAATCTGTGTCCTCTAGTTTTATCTGCCTCTGATATGGGGAAATGTTTCCTACAGTCTACTCAATCTCTACTGTTCATAATTTTATATACCTCAGTCATGTTCTCTCTGAAACTCCTGTGCTCCAAGGAAAAAAAACCTAGCTTCTCAATTCTCTTCATGTAACTGAACTGCTCCATCCCAGGCAGCATCTTTGTGAATCTCCTCTGCACCCTCTCCAGCATGATCACATCCTTCCTATACCTTGGTGACCAGAACTGCGCACAGTATTCCAGCTGAGGTCTGACCAATGTTTGAAAAGTTGGAGCATAACCTCCCTACTTCTGTATTTGATGCCATGACTAATTAAGGTCACTATCCCATATGCCTTCCTCACTATGTTATCTAGTTGTTATCTACCTTCAAAGATTCATGGATTTGTACTCCAAGGTCCCTCTGCTCCTTACTACTCATTAAGACCTTACCATTCATGGTGTATGTTCTAGCCTCATTAGTAGTCCCAAAATGCATCACCTCAAATTTCTCTGGATTAAAAAGCATCTGCCATTATTCAGCCCATTTCATCACACGTTAAATATCTATGCAGCCTAAGGTTCCCTTCCACACTATCAACATGCCTTCATTCAACCATCTTTATCATGAGCAGAGACCTGCCGACATTATACAGGGAGCTGCCTTAAGGAGATGAGTTAAACACAACAGGGACTAGACACTTGTGATTCAGGATCTCACCGCTGCATTAGTTCCAGATCTGGAGCATGAAACAATAGTTCAGAGTGCCAACTGATCATTTTGCCATTATCTACCGAAGAGAGTTTACTGCAGTCTACCTTATTGATACCCCTCAGTTTTTCCTCTCTCTTTTGCTCCTCTTGTTCCTGCTGCTCTCCAATCCCTGCCTCATTGACCTGTGGTTTTGGGATCTCCCTGGACTTTTCAATGACAGTAACTACTTTCCTCAGTTGTCAAGGTTGTGTGGTATGCACAGACCATAATGACTCTACACATCTCTTTGGGACCTAATGTACCTCAATCCAAGATTGATGTATGCAATAATGTATCGTCTTTTGGCGACATACCATCTTCCATAGCGATACTGGTACTTGCACAATCCTCATTGTAATGGCATTCAGCAGCTATGGTTGGGGAAGCAAGGGATAAGCATGGTCTCTCAGTACCCATCCCTCTGAGCACTACATTATTTTCAGCAACATCCATTTCACTGAAAATAATGTGGACTCCCTTAAGCTAAAGTCATAAATGCTTCTTGGAAATTTTGAATTCACCATGAGGAAATATGCATGATCCACAGAGAGTGCCGAGGAAATCTGCATGATCCACAGAGAGTGCTGAGGAAATAATGTTGGTTATTAAGGGGAGCTCTTTGGGGCACATTTGCCTGTGATTAAGTGAAACCAGCAGTGCTGGCAGGTCCCAGTACCTGAGATGCCACCTGTTCCTCAATGAAATGAAAATCAATGAAATCTTACGTAGCACAAGGGGATTATTGGGATATACAGCAAAGATCTATCATGGGCACTCGGAAGGATCCTGCAGCGAAGAAGCTGAGAGTCAACTTGACTTTGACGTGTTATCAAGTAAGTGAGCAATGTAGGCAAAAGATATTGCTCCTTTAATTCACGTCAATACGGGCAAAAATGGGAATGACTCAACAAGGAATATCATTAGGTGCGTTACTGGGAGACATCAGGCATGCTAATGTGGATCACTCTTGGAAGTACCTGGTCCAATTTTGCAATATGCACAATTTCACCAGGAAATTATCTTCCATGTAACCCACACTACATAAAAACGAAATTGTGTTTCAAAGCATTCGTGTCTTTTTGATGGAGGGGAGGTTCTTTTTCATATGAAGTTTTGGATCCAATGGTGCATAGAGAACTCCGATTGCTGCATGGAATATTTAACCTACACTCTCTGGCGTGTTTTACTGATTGGAGAGAGTAAGCCCCAAAAAGTTCAAAGATTTTGTTTTGTGGGGGTGAGAGCAGCTGGTGTCAGTGTTCCTTAGACAAAGAAGAAACACGAGAATGAATAGATCAATGATTCATGCTAAAACCTTTGCTTTCATCATGAGTGCATGTAGAATTTTACCAATAAACAAACTTTTTTTGCTATCTTTAGCGGTTCACTGTAGCGTCATTGAATGTAGGTACATGGTGGGAGGGCATCAAGGTTATTGATTGTGACACAATATTCCAATCTATATCCAACATTGTAAATCTGTGATGGTGATTAGTGCATTATAAATTTCTAAATCATGATGGTACCATGAAAATTATATTCTGGATTCCTGCAATTCATATTCTTTAGAGCACTTTGAAGCCTTACCATTGATCTTGATGTCACTTTTCAAAGTCACTCTGCTTGAATGCTTTCTTAAAATGTCTTGACAGAAAAAAATAAAAGTACAATGGTAGATTGCTTTTCTATTCTTGGTAAGGCAACATGATAAGTCAAATCCACAGCTTGCTCCTAGACTCAATGTAACCATTCTCTCTTGCCATAGTCTGTAAAGTTAGCATGGCATCGTATTCCAATCCTTTTGCCAGCGCTAATAAGAAATTTGTTTGTCCTATTCTGTTTCTTTACAAGTTTCCCAATAGATTTCCTTGACCCTCTTCAACCTTCTTTGCAACTGGTTTATTTATGCTAAATACATGATAGCTGCTGTCAGAGACAACATATAGATGTGTCAGTTCAAAAGTAATATGGTATAATCTATTATACATGAGGTTTTGAAACCCTAGAGGTGTTTACTGCAGAAGTTTCTTGGCTTTATATAATAGATCTAATTAGCACCTTCGCTAAAGTTTAAAGTTCTGAATTTGAGAAACATGTATAAGATAACAAGTCCCTAATGAACACATTGCCATTGAATCAGTCACTTTACTAGTGCAAACCAAGTAAAGGTTTTCAGTGTTCTTACATTTGAAATCATGTGCCTCAGTTTTAACTCATGGATATTTAAGTGGAAAGCTGAATGCCTTGTAAAGCTAGTAAAGTATAAGGGAACTGAAACCACAATATATTGGTAAAGAAAGGGCAAGAATTCATTGATCCAACAAATGAATGGCACAGGTACGAGAGCTACTACCCCACAGCTACAGCAGTCCAGCTTCAAACCTTCCTCTGCTGCTGCTTGTGTGGTATTTGCAGGTTTTCTGATTTCCTCCCCAATCCCAGAGTTGTGCAGGTTGGTAGGGTAATTGGATACTGTAAATTGACCCAAATATTAATGGCATGCAGTTTCTGTGCAATAAATAGTCTGTGCCCAAATCCAGTTCAGACTTTGCAAATCTTGCAGGTGAAATCTGTTGTGTGAAAGGTGAGAAATTTGGGGGTGAACTTGAACTGTAATTCTCAACAATGGCGGAAAGAAGAAGGCTCCTCATTCTTTTGATCAGTCATAAAGGTAATTAACACCCTCACTGGTAGATTTGCTTGAGTTTAAACAAATTTAAAATTCCTCAGCTTTATTAAAGGCTAATTAATCCCGGTGTTAAATGGTATTGAAAAATATTTCATTGTAGTTGAAAATGCTTACCTGTTCATTGGTTCCTTCCAAGCTCTGACTTTCCCTTTTAGGGAAATGATATGTCTAGTGACTTCTTTTGATTTTATCTTTAGTCAATAATTTTTTATGATCTAGGCATTGCTGGCAAGGCTAGAATGTATTGCCTGTCCATAATAGGCCTTGAGAAGGCAGTGGTGAGTTGGAAGGGAATGTGGACCTGTTTCTTGCTGGTAGGAGTCACAGGTTTGGAGGTGCAGTTGGAGTTGTCCAGGGCAGGCACGGTAGTGTAGCAGTTAGCGTAACACTATTACAGCGCCAGTGACCCGGGTTCAATTCCGGCCACTGTCTGTAAGGAGTTTGTACATTCTCCCCGTATCTGCGTGGGTTCCCTCCCACATTCCAAAGACGTATGAGTTAGGAAGTTGTGGGCATGCTATATTGGCGCCGGAAGCGTGGTGACACTTGTGGGCTGATCCCAGAACACACTACGCAAAAGGTGTGTTTCACTGTGAGTTTCGATGTAAATGTGACTAATAAAAATATCTTATCTTATAAAAATGGATATGATGCAGCAGCTGTGTACTGCCGATGGAGGCAATGAATGTGTAATCTGATGGATGGGGCACTAATGAAGCTGGGTGCCATGTCCTGTATGATGGCAAGCTTCTTGAGTATTGATGGAGATGCATTCACCCAGGCAAGTGGAAGATACTCCATCAGACAACTGTGGAAGGTGAGCCATTCATCTCATGATACCCAGCCCCTGATATGTTCCTGTAGCCACATGTGGCTACTGCAGTTAGCTTTCCAATTAAAGGTGAACCCCAGGATGTTGATGGTGTGGGACATGATGGTGGTAATGCCATTGAATGTCAAGAGTAGACTGTTTACTTTTCATGTTGGAATGTAAGCTATTGCCTAGCATCCTTGTGGCATATACTTGTCACTTATCCACCCATGTCTAAATGCGGTCTATCTCTTGCTGTGTGCAGGCATGAACTTGTTCATTTGCTGAGGTTGTGAATGCAATTGAGCATTGCACAATCATTAATGAATATCCCCTCTATGGAAAGAAGGACATTGATGAATCATCTGAAAATCATTTAGCCTAAGATTCTGCCCTGAGGATATTCTGCAATGGTGACCTGGGGCTAAGTTGATTGACCTCTACTACAATCATCTTCCTTTGTTCAAGGTATGTTTCCAACCATTTGAATGTTTTTTCCTTGCTGCTCAATTTTGACAGGGCTTCTTGATGCCACGCTTTTAGAATGCTGCCTTGATCTCTCATTTTGGCTTTGGAATTCAGCTCTTTGGCCCATGTTCTATCTGTATGGAAAATATCTAGAAACTTACCTTAATGGACACTTATACACATGTAAAAATATACAGAAGTTATAACGTGGAAATAAGCCACCTTGCCCAATCAGGTTATGATAGTTACCCTTCAAACAAATTTTTCTAAATGTACCTACTCATCCTATTCCCGCATGTTTCATCGCCTTTTCTTCATCCACCTAAACCAATCTTGATAGTTTCAACAGATTGCCCACCGGGAGCCTTCAAGTGCTTTGCCTGGGTTCTATGCCAACACTACTGGTTTGCAGTTCCTGTGTTTATTCTGGTCCCCTGTTCAAACTGAACATGCTGTTTTTCAATCACTTCTTATCACTTCCTGACAGGGGCAGGACAGGTGTCCTCCTCTCTGCTGTAAATTTCTATGATTCAGTGATTTGCCATTGATTAGACAAGCTTCCCAATTTATTTATTATATCTATCTGTACCTGTTCTTAGAACAAGTCTTTAAACTAAGGAAAATAAAATAATATTGCTACTTTCTGATGTGATGGCTTTACAACTGGGCAATAAAATTATTGTCTTTGAAACAAGCACATGCAACAACAAGCTTCCCTGATGGTTCAGTGAGTCAACAGAATGTGGTGTGGGTCTGAGTCATCCAGATTAGAAGTATTCAGCTTCAATCCTCATGATATATTAAGTCCTTATGAATGAGCTGAACTTCTGATCATTTGATATGCTTCAACATTTTGAAATCTTCTTATGCTATTAAGTATAGCTTCACATTGTTCAGAAGCATAATTGGTTAAAACTTCCTTATGAATTGAAGTTACTCTATTTGACTTAACAATTTATTTGAACACAGTGATTCAAATTTGTACTGTTACTTTCTTTACAGCAGAATAGGAAAGAATTCAATCTTACTAATACAAGGAATGTTTGCATTGAAACAATGCATAATGTACATTAGTATCTGAACATTTAGGTCCTTAGAATAAACCAGTGTATCATTTTAAACCCTCGTTAATATAAGCAAAGGAACTCAATATAAAGGTGCTTGGTATCTGTACACAGATCATTACAGAATATAATTTCAAAGCTAATGTAACCACTACTTTGAGAACAAAACTATATTTGGTTTTACACTGTTATTTCCTTCATTTTGTAAATTTAATATGGCCCATTTGTAGCATTTTAAAAATGATGATGTCTTAGTTAAATAGATATTTTAATACATTTTCTTAATTATTCATTTAAGTAATAAATAGATACAAATTCCAAGCATAGCTTTGTATTATCTAGAAACGAATTCTGTACTAAAAGCATTCCTGGTAATTTTGTGTAATGGGATAGGAATTTAAATCTGTGCTATGAAGTCTGGTTCTTTACTTTCAGCAGTTGGCCTCTGCTTTGTGGAATTGCATCAGTGAGAATGCCAGATTATACACAAGGGAAAACTGTCATTACTTTAAAACTGCTCTTTTCTTCATTACATCAAAGCCAGTAGTTTATTAAAATTCCATTCAGATTAATGTTTCACAATTAGTTAGTGTTCAGTGAAAATGGTAATGTTTCTTGAATGTTAAATATAGATCTTGTATTCTGTTTGGAAATTTTGGAGATAGTGCTAACAAATTGATCTTGGTGAAGTTGTTCTTTAATTTTTAAGGAGTAGATCTTGGCTTAGTTCAGTAACAAAACATGATTGATAACTAGTCAGAGGCCATTTCACACCTCTTGCATTGAGTTTAATGAAGATAGAAATCCAAGAGTTATGCAGAATGGCTTGATGGCTTTCTGTCACTCATTTGACCTTCAATGATGTGACATTAGCCATGAAGGTACTGGTTAGCGCAACACTATTACAGCGCCAGCGTTCAGGGTTCGATACCCGTCGCTGTCTGTACGTTCTCCCGTGTCTGCGTGAGTTTCCTCTGGGTGCTCCGGTTTCCTCCCACATTCTAAAGACGTACAAGTAGGTTAATTTGGGGTTTAAAATGGGCTTCATGGACTTGTTGGGCCGGAACGGCCTGTTACAATGCTGTAAATAAAATTTTTAAAATTTTTAAATCTAAATGATAAGAAGTCACAAGAGTACCATGTAAAACATCTAATGCTTTATAGAAGCCCTAAACCCAACCATGCTAACCATGGCAGATACTCAAGGCCTATTTGAAAATCAGTTCTCCAGTGTGTGACTGCCATTATCCAGACTAAACCACAGACCATACAGTGTCTGATTCACAAATACAAAGGCAATTCATTCCATTCTGTCTGATGAATTTACCTCTCTTATTTATCAGAAATAGATTATACTGGTTACTCCACATTGAGAAATAACAGGGCTGTGTCCTACATAGCAACATCAGTACGTATATTGTACTTTGCTATTGAAATTTATTTCCTTGACTTCGATGGAATGATTTTCAGAGATAGAATACAAGGTATTAACATTACAATATAACATCTTTAATACTAACAACCGGGGGTAAATTTGTAGGCAAACGTGTTTTATACCACTGCACAAAATCAAAGACTTATCCAAAATTGTTCTATTTCTTTCCATTAAAGGAGGCACAGTACTTTTCAGAATCCAGCAGTGGAGCTGAGATAAAGCATTGATAAGATTCATTGTGGCCCCAAGAACCATGGAAATGGTATTTAATTATGACCACCAAAAACATCACTCAGGCAGAATGCAGAGGAAAAATCTGGTGGGTGGGATTACTTAGTCCTTATAGAACTGCCTGGATTTTCATCCTCTGGAAGATCTGATTTTTCTTCTTAATGTGTAATCCCAGCTACCAGATTTTACTTGCTGCATTCTGGGCAGACGCATTCCAAGTGATGAAAACAAAAATATACTTCATGAGTTTGGAACAAATTTACCTCCAAGTGCTTAATAACTAGGTAAATTGGTTTGTTATTGCCACATGTACTGAGGTACAGTAAAAAAACTTGTCTTGCATACTAAGTCTCTGATTTTCAGTCTGCATTTAAAGAAGTGTAAGTTGAGGCGGGCATCTGCAGTGGCTGTCCAAGCCCAAAATGGAATGCTTGATCCATTCTTAACTGAATTTAGTTCACGTGTTATGTGAGCTAAAAAGGTGATACACTGTTGCTTGCCAGCTTTTGACAACAACATATTGTCTTGGTCAGTTTGAAAACAGAGACTGTTGGAGGAGGGGAACAAGGGTGGAGGAGCTGAGGATAATCTGATCCCAAGGAGCCTGGAAACACTACTGACTCCAAAGAAAAGTTTCAAATAACTACAAAAGTTAACCAGTTCCTGAGTAGTCTGCAGTAGTTCCTTCATGCACTACTGGCTTGCTTTCTCATTGTCAAAGATAACTAGATGTCTCATGGGCATGGACATCCTTTGCCCATTTCTACAATGGTAGCAGAGCTCATTATTGCACATTTAAGCAGCTACCTGTGTGTTTTGGACAGGCATGCTTTATGCCCATTTGAAGGCTTGTCAGAAATGGATGTCAACAGCACTCACCTGATTTTTTTCCATTCCACTACCCAAATATTAGGCACATAACTAGTGTTGGTTGAAAATTGTCCCGTAATGTTCCAACAATTTGTGCAAGTTAGTGCAAAGATATATATTCAGTTTTATTGAAATGTTGTATTTTTAAATATGAAGACTTTTTCTTTGATTTGATGGTTGATTTGCTAGTACTTAAATAACTACTTATGGTACTACGACCTTGACTGATGCATGACCTTTTATATTCTTCCCTTTATAAGAATAGGTAGTGAGGCAGGAAGTGAGACCTTGAGCTCAGCCTTGAATCAAAATCCTTATGTCCTTGAATACAAAAACCTGAAAGCACGGAGCACCAGGCTCAAGGACAGCTTCTATCCTGCTGTTATAAGACTATTGATTGATTCCTTAGTACAATAAGATGGACTCTTGACCTCACAACCTACCTCAGTCAGACATTGCACCTTTCTGTCTACCTGCTCTGCACTTTCTATGTAGCTGCTACACCTTATTTTCCATTCTGTTATTGTTTTTACCTTGTACTACCTCAATGCACTGTGTAATGAATCGATCTGTAAAGGCGGTATGCAAGACAAGTTCTTCATTGTTCCTCGGTACATGTGACAATAAGAAACCAATTCCAGTTCCAATCAAACTATCTGCAAGATGTGAAATTAGTTTATTCCATTGATTGCTGAGCGCATATTGCAAGGTTAGTCTGTGAGTGGCTTTTATTCAGGTAGATTGGAGCTGAGTGATTCACTTCCTGACAAAACTTTTATAACCTGGCTAAGCAGACAAATGGAAAGCCTGAAGATTAACCTGCCTCGGCTGCCTAGCTTTTGAGAACAATAACCATTGTGAATTTATGGTCAGCAGCAAGCTTCCTGTCCTTGGAGATGACCCAGGAGGAATGATCATGCTTGCCATGTGTGGTTCCCCTGGTTAGATCTTGCTTTAACATACCATGCTTGATTCCAAACGGAATGGGCACCTCCAATATATATGTTATTGTGGAGTCATGATCACTATCTCCAAAATGCTGGAATGAAGATGCTGGAATCTGGGGCAACACACAAAACTCTGGAGGAACTGTAC
>JARFYF010000022.1:17082734-17095885 GCA_030265395.1 Rhina ancylostomus | reverse complement strand
CTTTGATGATACAGTTTGATGATAAAGTTCATTTTTGATAAAACTTTGACTGAAGTTGACGTTGCAGAGAGAGATATCAGAAAAGTGTCTTGGAGCAATAATTTTCCAGGAGGGTCAGCCAATAGCATGTTTACATAATTACTTTGTGAGTGTTCAACAGTCCAGAAATGTTTTATGTAGCTGGTTGTAGGCACTCAGGAAAGAAAATACTCTGTCCTTATCTTTAAGTTTGTTAGTTTGATAAGGCCTTGGGTAGTTCAATTTGCTGGCTATTATCCAGTATCTTTGAGAGAGAATCTGATAAATCTATTGACAGCAAAAGTTAATGCACCTTATTATTGAAGTTTTTTAATCACTTAAGTTATCTGATTTTACTAAACCCTAATAAAAAATGCCTGAACTGAATCAAAAATAAAAGCTAAGAAATTTGAGCTTGCAAAATAGTCAAGAAACTAAATTGCTGCAAAGTCAGTTCAATATCTGATTCAAGTAAAACGTGTTTAGCAATTTCATGAAATAAAGTTTTGATGGATTTTTCACCACCTGCTTTTACTTTAGTTTCAGTCCTAACTACCTTTGTGCCTTATTCTACAAGTGACCACGCAGCTGGAAACATGTTTCTCAGTAATGAAAAAAATCCACTCGGTAGTCATGGAAAATAAATCTCATCCCTTATAAAATAAAAAAAATAGATAAACTATGTCACCTACTGCAGATTCTTCAGTTTCAGAATTCTACACTTACTTTGAATCTCAAACAAACTTAATTGTGACTTTTTTTTGTGAAGCAGTTTTGTGTGGGAGGCAGCGTGACACATTTCATAAGTTTTTATATAATGCGCAGTGGAAAACTGGTCTGTACTTTCAGTAAACTGTACATTATCCAAGGCTAATACAGATTTTATGTAATTCTTTCACTTACCCAATCACCTAAAACCTTACGTAATCATCAAAATTACTGGAATAAATGACTAATTAAATGCCAACTTATTAGACTAGACATCATGTAATGGAAATATCTTCATGATGTGTGGCATAATCCTTCTGTTTAACCAGTTTTGTTAAGGAAATGTCATTAATAAAAGTGCAATTATGAATCAGTTATCTTTTAAGTGCATCAAAGATGTAGTAATTAACCAATCTCTAGCACAAGCTGAATAAGAGGATATAAACTCTACCGCTGCGTTCCCTATTATGTGGAAACTGCTTCACTATGAAGTATTTATGCTTACTGATTTTTTTTCTCTCATCCTGATGAAGGTTTAATACTTTAAGTGCACAGTCTCACCATGGTGTGTTAAGGACATGGAAAATTGGAGCCATAAATAAGGAGAGGTGTTTGAGGGCTGAATGCCATTAGCATCTGGTTCTTGGGTTCATGCCAGTGATAGCTGACGTGGATAGCATGGCCCCATTCATTTGAAATGTATCATCAAACTGCTTTGGAAAGGATGATTACTTTGTGATTAGTCCTTATTACATCCCACAGGTAAATATTTCTTTATATGAGAGCTGCCCATATTCATGATGTTCATCTACCTTGGCAATACGTTTACATATTCCTTCATATGTAGCTATCATAAATAAAAGAGGAAAGTGTAGATAAAGAAGGACTCTTTAGACCAGCCACTGATAACCAGAAATTGAGAACCTTCAGCACACTTACAACCACTTCACCAGTATCATTACTTCCTGTGCCTCAACTACCAGAGGAAAACATCCATAAATTAAGCCATCTACTGCAAGCTGACCCTGAGCCCAACACCACATTGAATTCTTTCTTCTGGGATTTCTACTTGGAAATGTCCCTCAACGGACAGGTCACAGATTGATCAGGAAGATAGGTAATATTTTGTTTGCTATTGCAACTGATTTCAGGTCAACGACCTTTCGTCAAAGCTGATGTAAAGTCATCAACATGAAACATTAATTCTTATTTGCTCTCCGTGGACATATTTCCATTATCTTCTGTTTTTATTCCTGCAAATACATTGCTCCTCAGAGAGGTGCAGGAGGTATCTTTGAAAACACCACGGGATTAGGCTCTTAACCAATGGACAAATCTTTGTCTCCTGCCCTTTGATTCCAGACTTGCCCTTCATAGTCAAGCATTGCCATGACGATACCTCCAGTAATGGAGTGCTAATGGAGGTGTCACCACTAAATAAGTACCTTGACAGAGAAAAAATATTAGATAATGCACTGTAGACTTTGAAAGGCATCTGAAGGTGCTCACTTGAGCTTCCAACTTCAGCTAAGTGTCCTTTTACACAGAGAAGAAGGAAACAAATGGGAATTCTGTGTCTTAGTCCTGCTAACACTGTTCCACAATAGTTGTAGGATACAGCTTCCTGTTCCAGTAAGGGCAGAAGTGTGTGTTATGTGTTTAATTATATCTCTTGGTGCATGCCTGACACTGAAGAAATATGAAGTGTGTCAACATGAGCAACGAGCAGAAGTACATGGTTCAGTTTTGTGTCTGGCACAATTCCACCTGGAAATGATTTCCAGCAGGATCTATTCCTGGTAAAGTTGGAACTGGACAACATTATGTCCAAAAGAACAGGCATTATGCAAATCAGTCTCCAGGCATTGGTGTTCCACCACCACAAATTCTTTTCCAGCATAAATCTGCTATGAATGGTTGCCACTCTGTTGTTCTTTGCACATTTTCATTGTAATTAAGTGTGTATTTTTAAGCAAATTCAATAAATTGTCTTATACAGTATGAGAAGGATTTGTTAACGATAGTGAGGTCATGTTCCAATGATGCAGTTTTTTTGTCGTCTGGTAAAGATGTATCGATAATGTGCTTTGCATATTTTCAGTCTGAATTTAGTTCCCATTAAGTATTTAGCTCATATATTAAAGATGAAAGTTATGTTAATATCAGAGATATCTAATGATTTAGTAAAGACCATTTGCTTTGCATGCTTTACTACATCCTTCAGGTATATGAACTTCTTTGGCTATAGTCTGAACTGAAAGAACTTATCATCAGTTAAACTAAAACCAATATTTCTGGTCTCTCTGATAAAACCCCCTCCTTCACCAAAGGTGCTGTCTCAAGCCATCTAACAGACTTTATTCATGTGGAAGTCTACGCAGAGAGTATTTGCAGATAATTTAACTGAAGCAAGCATCACTATTGAATCTGTTTTCATTGTCTCCAACATCCACATATGGATCTCTCTGATGGGAACACTGAATGCTGCAAAAGGCAACTTTCATAAATAGACTACATCTCACATGCCTTAAAATTGCACTCATATACCAGAGAACCTTTTTATATTAATATTTTACACTGCAGATTCATGGGTTGCTCAGCATGCTCTCCTACTTATTCCTTAAACTCAAGAACAGCCAATTGCTTATTGCCTTACAGTTGGGTTCAAACTGATATGAGCAGTCAAATTTATTTATAACAGACAGACAGAGGAGGAATCAGTAAGTGACCAACAAAAAGGATTTACATGATAGTTAGTTACTTCTGAAATTAATAAAATATCAGAATCAAAGCTTTGTTCCCCTGGCACCTTTCATTTGTGTTGCCGCAAAGTTACATAGCAAGGATTTTCCATCATGCCACTCTGTCTGCCAAACTGAGGACTGGAGATACATGAAAGATCCATGTAGATTACAATCATTCTTCAAGGCACGCAAGCTTGTTATTAATTCATTCCACCTTTTTGGTCGATAAATTGTGAATCACAGTCTCTCAGCTATTTTGGTAGCTTCATTTAATTCTGACACCTGAATTCCACATCAAGCAACTTGATTGCTCCTTTGTAATGACTTCAAACCTAATTGCAGTCTGCAAGATAATACATGGTAACATGTCACAAATATAACAGAATTTCTGAAGCATTTGACTCCTGAATACATGAAATATATAGCCATGATTTTATATAATACTTGCGATATTTTTATAAATGATATTATTTTGTTCTCAAAGGCAAGGCTGGCATTTATTATCCATCCTTAATTGAACTGAATGGCCTGCTGAAGTATTTAATAGAGCAGTTAGTAATCAACCACATTGCTATGGTTCTGGAGTCATACTGTATATCGATCAAACCAGGGAAAGCCAATAGATTTTCTTTCCCAAAGGACATCAAAGAACCAGATGGGGTTTTACAGCAATCTATCATGTCAGAAAATAAATGTGCCAGTGGTACAAAGAAGGGTCAAATTGTCAGAGGACCCTATGTTCAGAGGACTAGATTATGAAGAAGCTTTAAGAATAACAATGAGCTCTTCAATATTAAAAGCAGACATATTAAAGATAATTTCAAAGGTAGATTAAATGCAAATCAGAATGTTAAAGATTAATCCTGAACATTATATCAAGGGAAACGATGGCAGCAGGCTAAGGGAATGTAAAGATAAACTGGTGAGAATGCAAGTACAAATTTCTCAAAGACACTTCACATAAAGTGATTTATTTGCAATAGAGTAATTGGGGGCAACAACTGAGTCACTTAAGACAGTTGAATGCTCTGAGGTAGACAGTAAGTTTCATTGGATACAGAAACTATACCAAGAGAAAGCTTCCTATGGCCTTACTTATCCATAGCTTGTATTAAAAATATATAAACATAATGTTTTTTATTTCATTACTCCTTTGTTACTGAGTAATCACTGCAAATACACCTGGAGCTTCAGATTACATTACTTTTGGAATGTCAGCTTTAAAAGCATCCTAAACAGTTTTACAGGATTCATTCTGTTCTCTTTACACTAAACTGGTCATTAATTTTGCTTAACAATGCAACTGTTTTACTTCTTAGAGCACCTCATTGTCTTTTACGAGGGACACAATATACAGCATAAGAAATAATTGAAGGAAATGGCATTGGTTCTGCCCATTTTCTAAAGATATCCAAAAGACAGGAAGTTGATTCTGGCTGCAGCCAAGACCACTTGAACAATGGAGACCCTAAGAAGGTCAGTGGCTGGAGTTTGACTTTGATTAATTATTGTCTCCCTGTGAGATTGAATCCTATCAGAACCTGATTATGTAAAATTTGCTGGCAATTGAAGTAAAGCATGTAAATAAAGCCTTTCCTTGATGAGCAGATTTGTTCATTTACTGGCATATTTGAGACTTATTTGGATATTCTGGGGCACTTAGGTAGTCCCCTGTTTCTATCTGTATCTTTGTTTAAGCTTGAATGAAGATAAACATAATACTTTTCTCAGCATAGTGTAGCAACAGCAGAAAAAACTTGCATTTCATATCACAGAAACATATTGAATTACATTGCTCTGGAAAATTAAGCACAGTTTTCTTAGTCAGAGGCGACTGTAGTTATTTATTGTGCTGTGAGCCTGTGACACATTCATGGTCATAATTCATGTATTTGCTAATTTCCTAGGACACGGTCATGAATTGTTGAGTCTGCCTTGTTTATTTATTCTGCTGCTCTCAGACAGTGGTCCTGTCTATATTTTTTCAGAAGTGTAAGGATCAAATTCTGTCCACAAAAGCCAGTGGAGGAGGATTCTGTAGTTTGAACACTCATGTGATATTCATGTTGTTTTCCTTCACTCTATAGCTCTGTGTCAACAAGTGACAAGATTTTCCGATGTGTAATTCCACTGGGAATCCAGCAAACAATGGACAAGAAAAGCTGTTCCTTTCCATAAACTTTCTAACGGATGATAAAGGAAAGTTTCTGAAGAACATTAAATTGGATTTTTTTGAAAGTGCCAGTGAAAATCCTTCTAAAAGATAACAGTAATTATTATTGTTGTAATTGTTTTTAGGTATTCATAAGTAACCCCTTTGATATATTTGAAAACTCATTGCTTCTAAAGTATATATCAAATTTGTACTCACCTTTTTATTTATAGGCTCTCTGCAGGAAAAAAAACAATTGCCAATTCTATAGTCAGCAATAATTCGAGGCTGATTTCCTTTTAATGTATCTCCCTGGTATTGTTCATTGCTTTTGTCAGGGGAGAATTGAAGCAGGTGAACCTCAATGTTGAAATAATTTAGAAAGAAGTTTGAACAACTTGCTGGGAAATTGTTTTGATTGGTCTTTGAAAAGTAAACTGTGTTTTCCAGAATCACTGCAGAAGGAAATAAATTTCAGGAATTACATAAGTAACTCATCCTTTGAAAGTGCATAATGGGGCACAACTTTAACATCACTGCTTACTTGCTAACAAAATGGATTTTTATAGTGAATGTCTTACATGGAACAGGACAAGGATAAACTAGTTTGCATATTTGTGGTATCGTGCATAACTTTGCTCTGCAAAGATATAATAAGTAGAGCTAACTTTGAACAAAATCTTTAGCATAACCAGAGATATGATTTATCCTTCTAGCCCTGGTGAATTTCTTCTTGATTGTAGCCAGTCCTGGCAACAATGTGCTGGCATTAACATATTCTGCTTTCCTCCATTGCTACAGATTAATCTGATGAAAAAAAACAAAACAATGTCAAACATGTAAGTATCATGTTTTCTGTATTTAACCCTGCAAACACCCAAATAAGTCTACCATCATTAGGGTGTGGGTGGGGTAATTAATGGTAAAGTCCTATGATGTAATAATTCCAGTGATGGATCATTATTGATACATCAATAGAAATAAATTTGTTTGTCATAAAATATTAAATCTAATAGAGCTCCTCAATAATATGAGTCAAACTCAGAACTGCTGAGCTAATGTTAATGATTTTTGTGACAGCAGTAAAAAGAAATTCCTTCAAGAAACTAAATCAAAATGACAGTTTTTCATCTGCCATTCACTCTTTCCTTATTTGTGAAGATGACAAACCGTATTTGAAAAGGTGGATGTTTGGTCTGTTGAACATCTTCCCTAGTCTATTAATGCCAATGACTTGCCTATTGTGATTTGCAGGTTGGTCTGTAATAGCAGGCAGTCTGGTGCCAGCTTTACACATGTCCTGAATTATTCTTCACTGAAATGCATGGAGAGAGATTTCAATTTCACTGAAATTGGGGAGAGTATAACTTTGTCTTTAACCTGATCCTACGATTTTCCCTCCCAGAGGGTTAGGTTAAATTTGTTGCCCAATTATCTTTGATCAAAATATTTTATCCATGAACCTTTATTAATAATGTAATATTTTTATGTGTTTTATGTACATAGATAAGCATGCATGCCTCCGTTTTATACTCTTATGAAGGTACTTTATAAACTGCACATAGCTTTATATTAGATGGACATCCTACTAAAATAATTCTGTTTCTGACCTTCTGAGTGCTGCTGCTTATGAAGCCATATGTGGAAGGTTATGAGTATGCTCCTTATTTAGTACTAAGGTATGGAATAACCATTAAAGTATCACAATCTGACGCACAATGAATATTTTCATCACTCTCACCGAGTGTTTGTGAAAGTTAACCTGTCATCATCTGCCAGTTCTCTGAGAAATTCTCAAGTTTTCCTTCATTAATGGTGAGAGAAAAATACCAATCTCATTTTATTTGTTTTTAATTCAAACCTGAGAGATTTTCCATTTCCTTTACAGGTGTTTAGTCCAGTGCCTAGTGAGAGACAGAGCCCTGAGAAAAAAGCTACAGTTTTGCACAGTTCCCTGTGCAGCGTAGGCTTGGGGGAACCAACACAAATTAATGTTTGTCATCTGTAAAATTACACGCTTAGGGTTCAGGATGCTGCTGAGCCGCTTTGGACCTACTGTCCTTCAGTACATTGTTGTGGTGTTTGACTTTTAGATCTTTAAAATTCACATGATGTCAGGAGGAGTTGTGATGGTTGGAAGACCAAAACAATTACAGCTAAAGCTGAAATGAAAACGGAAAATGCTGGACATACTCAGCAGGTCAGGCAGCATGTATGGAGAAGGAAACAGAGTAAATGTTTCAGGTTGATGGCCTGAAAGGTTATCTCCTTTGAAAAGTCATCATCCTAAAAAATTAACTCCCTTTCTCTCCACTGATAATGTCTGATCTGCTGAGCATTTCTAACATTTTCTGTTTTTATTTCGGATTTCCAGCATCTGCAATGTTTTATTTTCCGATTATAGTCAAATTTGATTCTGACGATTTCAACTGAAGCTCACTGCAGATAGGTGGTAAATAGGTGGTATCCTAATATTTATTATAGTTACAACTAGGATCACTAAGGCTGATCACATGAGAGAAATAACCACCAGTACAATTTCACAACTGCAGAAAAGAAAATACTATAATCAGGTTATATCATAAATGAATTCTGTTTGATGATCAAGAAGAATTCTAAGCCAGTTATTTTGCCTAGTTGTATAATTGTCCTTTATTATTGTCCCAGTGACTTTTATACACTACATAAGGAAAGATTAATTTTACAGTTATAGGTTTGTTCCTTAAACACTCTGTTTACTTCATTTGTATTGGATTATTGTTTTACGAAACTCTTTCAAATATGAAGCACTCAAATATTAAACATGCGTTGATTATGGACGCTGTGTTCCAAGTGTTTTGTCAGGAGAAAGATTCCTTTGAAGTTAGGTTTCCTTTCTCCTTCCTTAACCATTGCACCTTTCCAAAGGTTTGCATCCTTTCTGTCTCTGGGATTGAGGTTGAACAGATTCAGAATCAGTTTCTCTCACTCTGGAAAGTGGTCTGGATTTTCTCAGATTAAATTAGATTTCTTTTGACTTCATCCATAACTGCTAGGATTGAGAAATGTGCTGAGGACCATTGAGTGCTGGTTCCAATTAAGAATGATTTGGCGGATTATAAGACATTTGCTTATTCTATATGAGGGATCACTAGGACACCAGATTAGATTTTTCTTGACAATTTAACTCAGCCCATGAGGACACTATTCTTTTTCTGGTCTGTTCTTCCAGAAGAAAGTGTACTCACTAACTTGTTCTTTGAGCTGACCATCTCTTACCTCTTGTGTCTTACTGAGGGTTGTGATGCAGTGTCAGCAAATCTAAGTTCCTGGCTTATGATAATAATGCAACAGAGTACAGCTGTACACCAATATTTCTCACTAGAGTAAACTTGGTTGGGTAATACCCCCTTTAGTCACAGTATAGAGTTATACAGCATTGAAACAGACTCTTTGGCCTGTCGAGTCTGTGCTGACCATCATGTCCATCTATGCTAATTCCTCTCGTCTGCACTGATTCCATATCCTTCTGTGCCTTGCTCATTCAAGTACCTGTCCAGATGTTGTTACTGTTCCGTCCTCCACTACCTCCTCTAGTAGCTCATTCCAGACACCTATGACTCTTTGTGTGAAACATTTACTCAGCAGATCCCCTTTAAATCTCTTCTCTTTCACCTTAAACCTATGTCCTCTAGTTTTAGACACTCCTACCAATGGAAACAGATACTGACTATCGACCCTATCTATGCCTCTCATAATTTTATATACCACTATCATGTCACTTCTCAGCTTTCTTCACTCCAGGGAAAACACATCAAGCTCATCCAATCTCTCCTTATAACCCAATCCCTCTAATCCAGATAACATCCTTGTGAATCTTTTCTGCACCCTCTCTAGCTTAATCATATCCTTCCTATAGTGTGGAGACCAGAAATGCATATAATACTCCAAGTACAGCCTAACCAAAGGTCCGCACAGCCATAATATGATGTCCTAATTCTTATGTTCAGTGCCTCAGCTGATGAAGGCAAACTTGCTATCTGCCTTTCTAACCACCCTGTCTACTTGTGTTGCCACTTTCAGGGGACTATGTATTTGTATCCCAATGTCTATCTGTTCAATAACATTCCCCAGATCCCTGCCATTCACTGTGTATGTCCTGGCATGGTTTAACTTTGAAAAATGCATCACTTTGCACTTGCTTCAGTTAAATTCCATCTGCCATTCCCTTACCTACTTTCCCAGGTCATCTATATTCTGTTGTAACCTTAGACAACCTTCTTCACTATCCACTATACCACCAATTTTAGTATCATCTGCAAACTTAATTTTGGTATCATCTGCAAATTTAGCTCGTGTTTGACAATCACCCTTTTATAAGTGTCTGTGCTAAATTTTATGCATCTAATTTGAATGTAGTTCATCTCTAGTCTGTGTATTTGCTGTAAAAATCACAAATTTGCATTCAGTAGCAATCTTTTACTCAAAGACCTTTGCAGGGGCAGTACAGTGGCACAGCAGCTGTGGATCCGGGTTTGATTTCGAACTCGGATATTCTCTGTGTGGAGTTTGCATTTTCTCTCTGTGACTGTGTGGGTTTCCTCTGGGTGCTTCCATTTCCTTCCACATCCATGTTAATGGGTTAATTGGCTAAATTGTCCTTGGTGCAGGGAGGTGACAGGAGAATCAGAGAGAGTTGATGGACATCTGAAAAAGAATGCATTATGGGAAATAAGTAATGGAATAGAACTGTTGAGAATTGCCTTCTATATTTAAGGAACTATGAGAATAATATGGGGTCTAATCCTGCATTCATCAGTTGTGTAGCTCTGTTAAAAAAAGGACTGATGTAGTGTATTGTTTAAATGATCTGTTTGTAGTATAAATAGATTTTATTTCCTGTGAAAGAGACTGGCATGACCCCTGTGAAGGACCCGTCTTGCATTCAACCCATGGTAGTGCCAGTCGTTCTCAACAGCAATTTTTCTTTCTTGCCAGTAAATATTCACTGATAGTTGTGGATGGATGTTGCCTAGAAATTCATCTCCTCTTCGCATAATAGCATGTTGTATTCTCCTTCCAAAGTTTATCCACTGAAGTCAATTGATGCTCTAATAAGGCTGCTGACCAAGAATAAATTTCAAGACAAGAGCATTGATGGAAAAACTGTATTGTATCCAGTGCAGTGAACTGACCACTGAGTCCATAAGTGGGTGTCTATATAATATCCAGAGGCAGACATTTACATTGTTAATTTGTTATTGTTGTCCCCAGGAGCGCTCAAGAACAGATCCGAAGTATGACAAACAAGCATGTGCACAAACAGAAAGTTATACATGTTATATATACTTATATATAGGATTCTGAATAGAGTAACACTGTAAATACTTGTTGGCTCTGAATAATTATCACAGCTAAAGTTTTCACATGTTTTGCTTATTGCTTTCAAATGAGTGTAGTAGCGAATAGTTTGCAAATGAGTCACTTCTATTTTACAACATTTAGAAACTTTGGAGCAATTTCCATTTTTATTGACCTTCTCTGTTATTATCTTCTGATGCTTGATTGTCATGACATCTGGTGCATAGACAAGTGAGAAGATTAGAGTTCAGGATTAGGGTTGGTGTCTGAGTACGTGTCAATATTAAAATGTGATATCATTTCAAAGGTAAAATTATTCCACTTGATAATTATGCTGAAAATCTATATTAAATTTCAGACATTCATGGAATCCTACTATAATTGTTAAACAACGGAGAGAGCACAGCTATTTAAACAGGAAGGTGATATGTACCGATGTGTGGATCAGGATGAGCACATACACACCACATATATACAAATTAGGAGCAGGAGTAGACCACTCAGCATGTTGCGTTGGCTTTGCAATTTAATAAGATCGTGCCTGATCTGCTTGTAACCTTAACTCCACATTCTTGACTACTTCGGGTAACATTTCACCCCCTTAGTTACTGCCTTAAAAATATTCAAAGAATCTGCTTCCACTGCTCTTTAGAGGAAAAAAGTTCTAAAGACTCATGACCCTCTGAGAGAAGGAAAATACCTTACCTCTGTCCTAAGCGGGTGACCCATTTTTAAAAAGGGGATCCATAGTTACAGTTTCTCCCATGAGGAAACATTCCCTCCACATCCACTCTGTCAAGACCCCCAGAATCTTACTTGTTTCAATAAGCCCCTGTAACTCTTCTAAACTCCAGTGGATACAAACCTAACGTCCAACTATTCCTTGGAGGACCACCCTCCCATTCAAAATAGTAGAACAGTAAACTTCTTAGAACTGTTTGCAATGTTTTAACATCCTTCCTTAAATGAGAAAAACAATCTTAAACACAGTACTCCTGATGTGTTCTAAGCCAAACATCTTTACTAGCCTTCACCTTTGCTCTTTGCCATCCCTAAAAGAAAATGGGAACCTTCCTTTAAATGTTGTTTCAATCGTGCAATGGCATTCACCGTCTGAAATAATCAAAGCAAAATCTATTAAAATGCTCTTTAAAATGAAAGAATGACAAATATTTAGGGAAAAAATTGGGACAGGGAGCAGGCGATGGAATGGAATTGTAGTCATTCCATTATGCAGGAGCTCTTTATGTTTAGTTACATTTAATTGTACCGTGTGGGAAGCATAAGTGTATTGTTACTCTAAGAATCATAATGCTAAAGAGGATTATTGTTTCACTGTGACTTAAACTGAGTTTACAACCCAGTCCATAACATTATCAGTTGATATCCTGCATGGCAGATTCTATCAAAATACTGAGTATGCTACTGTAAGACCATAAAATATAGGAGCAGAAATAGGCCATTTGGCCCATTGAGTCTACTCTGCTATTCAATCATAGCTGATTTTTTTTCAATCCCATTCTCTGGCCTTCTCCCTGGAACCCTTAACCCCCTTACCAATCAAAAACCTATCAATATCTGCTTCAGATTCACCACCTTCTGGCTGAAGAAATTCCTTCTCATGTCAGCTTTAAAGGGTTGTCCTTTTATTCTGAGGCTGTGCCCTCAGATCCTGGACTCTCCTATGAATGGAAACATCATCTCCACTTCCACTCTATGCAGGCCTGCCAGTATTCGGTGTGACCATGGTGTTTTTGGCAGCCAAAACTGGACTTGTTTCATCCTATCCCCCATATCTTATCCATAACCTTGTAGGTTATAGCTCTTAAAACATTTATCCAAGTACTTTATAAATTTGGTGAGGGTTTCTGCCTCAAATGATCTCCTAGACACCCATCATTCACTGAGTGAAATATTTTTCCCTTACCTCCACTGTAATTATTCTTTCAAAAAACTTAGATCTATCCCCACCATTTACTTACCACTGTTGTCATATAGTCATGGAGTCGCACAGCACAGAAGCAGGCAGTTCAGCCCACCAAGTCTGTGCTGACCATTAAGTACCCAAGTATTCCTAGACACAAGAGACTCTGCAGGTGCTGGAATCTGGCGCAACACACACAAAATGCTGGAGGAACTCAGCAGGTCAGGCAGCATCTATGGAGGGAAATAAACAGTCGATGTTTCGG
>JARFYF010000022.1:16888700-16900476 GCA_030265395.1 Rhina ancylostomus | reverse complement strand
CTGCCTTGGTGAATCAGCCAGCATAATCAAAGACCCCACCCACTCAGGTCATTCTCTCTTCTCCCCTCTCCCATCAGCAGAAGATACAGAAGCCTGAGGGCACACACCACCAGGCTCAGGGACAGCTTCTATCCTTGTTATAAGACTATAAGTGGTTCCCTTGTACGATGAGATAGACTCTTGACCTCACAATCAACCTTGTTATGACCTGATACCCTATTTTCTACCTGCACTGCTCTTCCTCTGTAGCTGTGACACTTTACTCTATATTTTGTTATTATTTTACCCTTTACTATCTCAATGCACTATGTAATAAATTGATCTGTACAAACGGTATGAAAGAAAAGGTTTTTCACTGTACCTCAGTACAAGTGACAATAATAAACCACTACTGATACATCTCGAGGTGGCAATGGGAAAGCACTGAGTTCAACTTCTGTACTATTGACTCTTAGCCTGGTCACACCAACAATCAATGTGAGCCATTACTCAAACCAATGTAACTCTGTTCCATGAAGCATATCTTTTTGTCAGTGCTACTGGGAATTCAAACAACTCAGTTTACTGAAATGGCAACTTCCAACAGTAGCTTTCCATTTGCCCTTCTGTTCTCATTCATTGCCAATCATAAATTCACCAGCAGTCAAATGGAAAGAAAATCTGCTGAACACTGTCTGCAAACAATTGTAAATATTCTTCAGTTATGTATCTTCTGTTTTATAGCATACCATGGTGACCTTAATAGCATATCACACAAATAAGGAGATAGTGATTGAATGGCACCAAGAGTTGCAGTAGAACTAGGTAAACGATCACCAGAGGTATGCATAATGTTATCTTAGGTGAATCATTTTTGGTAATATTGGTTTGTGTTCCAGTTTATTCCATTTTCAGTAGTATATTTTAATTGTTGGCACCATTATGTGCTTTCACTTTACTGTAATATTTAAGAGAAATTCTACTCTCTGTGGGTAGAAGTTGGCTTACTAAATTTTTGCTATGGGGGCGAAGGCTATGATTCACATATATTTGCTTAAGGTGTGAATGATAAGGAAAGATAAAAGTAGACAAAATAATTTGGCAATCTATTTCACATTTGTCTTTAATCATTTTAATATAAGTTAAAAAATGCATTTGGTCTCAAAACAAATAATTCCAGAAGTTAGAATTTTTATGTAAAAACCACTGTCAGTGCATTGCTTTTCCAATTACCTGAGCACAGTTTGTGTCACTTTAAACACAAAATGTAGGCTGATACTTTGTGCAGTGCTAAGCAAGTGCTGTAGTACTGGAGGTACCATCTGGTACTGGATCCACAAACTCAATCACTTCAATAGAGATTTTAAAAACCCATGGAAGAAAAGTAAGAATGTAGTAAGTTATACCTATTTAATTAATTATATTTTCATTAATGTTCTTAATGTCATGGACATTCAGAAGCATTCCAAAAGCTTGACAGATGACACAGGTGAGGTGTGTGGTTCCTGTGCTTATCAAAAATGTGTTCTGCAATTTCATGATATATATGTCATGATACATATTTCCTATATGATCCAATGACATTTCTTGGGGCTCAGGTATCTAGCTGGACCTTCCCAACTGTGTCCAGGATATTTCCATTCAGCAAGTTCAGCATCATGAATATAATTCTGCTGAGCATGGGACAATGGACTAACCAAGCAGCAGATCCCACTGAGTAAAATGTGAGCTGCTGCTTGATCAGTATTACACTCTCTGATTGCTTGCTGTGTGCAAATTGGCTCTAGCTTTAACTGCATTACAACAGTGACTACACTCCACAAACATATAATTGGCTATAAACCACCTTTAGTCTTCCTAAAAAGGATGTGAAGTACATTATATAAATGCAAATGTTTCTATATCTATCTGGTTAAAAAAACATCAACCTATTCCTCTATTAATCTTCTATGATGACTAATTGAGGATACTCTTGAGTATTAAGATTTCTATCCAGCAATATTTTCACCTACTTCCAAAGCAAGTGGAAAGCATACATTGGTCATTTTGGTAGTGGTGTAGTCAATGTGGGATTGACAAAGACGAACATCAGCAACTGCCTACACTGCATTATTTTGACATGCATGAGTAATGCAATCACTTTTTATTTTGGTGACTTGGAGTCACTCTAAAAATGTTCAGACCCACATCACTAATGAAGTTCCAGCCAAAATGTAACTGTAACACTGAAACAAAAAATCTGTTGTGTGAAATGGGCTGGAAAGTTATTAAAATGCCATTATTTTACCATTTTGAAAGCAATAAAACTATCAGTGCAATGGATCAGGGCTACTTACCCTGCTCAACTACAAGTGACCAATAAATGCACTAAATGCCATAAATGACAACACCGAGAGACAACGAGTGGAGATGGTGTGAGGCATATGTTTTGGGACTCAGCAACCAGTCCATTGAACTAGAATCAAAATCAATTTACTCAAAATTAGTTTTTTTTAAAGAAGAGAAGAAACAGAATTTATGGCAGAATCTACTCCTGATAAAAGCAGGATAATTTCACCAGAAACGTGCAGCAGTTGGAGGATGTTAATGTAAAAAGCATATGCATTATATACAGCACCTACAGTGGAGGAATTTTGAGAAAGCAAGCAGTGGCTGCACCTGATTGTATTTAAACCACTGACATAAATTTTTGGGTTTTGAGATGAAGTTCTGCTGAAACCGAGAAAAATTGGATCTAAAGCCTATTTTGCAAGTGCTTAAAATGATAAAGCAAAGTTTGCAATGAAAATAGAAATGCACATAATGTCAACCGGCATCTGTACAGAAAGAAAGATTGGCTAACATTTTGAATGTTAATCCTATCATCTGTAAGGGAAAGGATCAAACCCAAAACGTTAAATCATCTTTCCCTTTCTGATCATTTTTTATCATTTTCTCTTTTTGGAATGACTAATTTAATCAGAATGATCAGAAAGGCAAAGTTTAAGTTGGGACTCATAAATCATTAAATTCTGGCTTACTGATGCCAATAAAAATATTCATCATATTTGTTAACATGTTTATCCTTATTAGAGACTTTTTGGGGCTGAAACAGATGGACAAAACTGATATAGCAATAAGTCCTGACAAACAAAGAATAAGTAATTGGGAATAGCAGCACATATGGAACATAATGAGATTTAGTCATTTATGAAAATGATCTGCTATAAAATAATAACTATTTATAATCATTTGAGAATGAAACTGTATAATGTAGTACACCATTTAATGATGTTAATGATGATTTCTATTACTAGAAAGCAATATATTAATATGCAGCATTCAATAATGAATGGAAATGAATATTTGTGCAACATTTTCAATAATTTTGTACAGAACAAAATATATCAGATACATTGTTGAGATGAAGATAATATCTATTCTCTTTTGTATTAGCTCATTAGAATAGCACCCAGTGTACTGACTGACTCTTGTTCTTCTGCATCCTAAAATACTACTTTGTAAAAATTGGAAGCTTCCTTTTACTTTAGGCTTTTCTCGCAGCTTCATGAAATCAGGCTTAATCAAAGGATTTTAAAAACCAAAACAGTTTAGGATGATTGTATGACAAAGTTCACTGCATTAAACCACAAGAACAACACAGAAAAAGTAAAAAACTGCAAATGATAGAAATCCAAAATAAAAACAAAAAATGTTGGAATTACTCAGCAAGAACATGTGAAGAAAGAGAGTTAGCATTTCAGCTCAATGACCTTTCAACAACTTTTCTGATCACTGATTCTGTAAATGCAACAGAGATGCCTGGTTGATGAGAGCTGTAAGTATCGCAATACCTAAACACTGTAAGCACACAGATTCAGTCTCCTTTTAAACCTCTTTACCTGAGATGAAAGAAGTTCATTTCTATTAACCACCTCACTTTACTTAGGTGTCCAAAGCTAGAGGTAAATGCAAGTTTTAACATTGGTTTATCATCTAATATATTCACCTGGAACAGTATATTTTAGGAGTACAGCTTATCAAAGTTATAGAACGCTAACATTGAATTTAATGCAAACTTTTTACCAATATTTGATCCACATACTACTTTGCTACCTATTGCCAAAATCCAATATTATTTTGTTTGTTTAACCACTTTGTTTAGTCACTTTTTTAAGGATTTTTTACACTAACATTATTTCAACTTTACATAATATGCATTAATTGAACCAAAATGTAATTTTAATGTTCCAAACAGTTATACATTTAGTGGAATGCTTAGTCTCCTCTCTACATATCGGTAGATCTCCTAATCACTCCACACACCACAAAGAATGAGGAGGGGTGAATTATGTTGGTAAAGGTGGATTACTAAAACCAATAAGTTTGCTCCAGCTGTACTGAAAATCTACCTTTTATGTGAAAAGGACAAACAAGAGCATTGATTATTTCAGATCAAAATTTGTTAAGCCACGATTATTGCTTTCAGTCACTGTTCCAGCTATATCTATATTAGAACAAATTATAAAATATTATGTCTCCCAGGGATACCCTGTCTTTAAACAATTTGAGTTAAAACAGAATAAGAATGTTGTCAATGAATTAACAAATGTGGACAAAGAGGAACAAAGACAAAAGGATGGGTCATTCTTCAGTAGGTTGCTATTTCAATGCTGTGTTGACACTGTCAAAAACTGATGTTTGTCATCTTATGTTCTCTTAATGAAAAATGTACTTGAAGTGTAATAAATTGATCCCTTCAATATAGATCCTTGATAAAATGTGTTTATTTTTGCTAAATAAAATCCTCTATTACCCCATTAGTTGATTCAGGAAGTACATTTTAAGCCCTTCTTCTTAAAAATCAAGCTGCCCCATTACAGCTCTGCAGTACATTTGTGTGACATTCACGTGCACCTGTCAAACACAGATATAATGAGAGTTTTTCATTGACCCGGTCATAGTTGGCACAAATGTCCTCTGCTACTTAATCTAATGTTTTCTCTGTGTGATCTCACAGTGGTTTCAGCTGTAGCTTGTGTGCGCTCTGGGATACGTGTAATCATTAGAAGAGGATATCTGAAATTGTGCGGACATGATCTAGTGAAACAGTAGCTTCATTCATTCCCACAGTTTGCCTGCCCCAAGTATCTTGCATAGTTTTTTTCAAATATACCCACCGCATAAGAGCTGTGCCTAGAAATCTTGGCTATGTCATTGCTATCTGATGCCAGGATTGTCTGCATCTTCAAGTGGAAGCTTCTGGATTAATGAAAGTCCCCTGTGGTGCGTTGAAGTACACCATGGTGCATTGGTGCAATCCATGACGTTTTGGACATTGGAAAATCCTGCCATCTGGCTGATATCTAAAGCCTCCTCTAGAACATAGAACATAGAACACTACAGCATAGTACAGGTCCTTCAGCCCACAATGTTCTGTCAACATTTTATCCTGCTCTAAGATCTATCTAACCCTTCCCTCCCACATAGCCCCCTATTTTTCTATCATTCATGTGTCTATCTAAGTGTCTCTTAAATGTCCCTAATATATCTACCCCACAACCTCTGCCAGCAGTGTGTTCCATCCACCCACCACTCTCTGTGTAAAAAACTGGATGATGTCTGCTTATTGATAAAATAGTGACATGAAAATTGGAAGAGTTCACAATATTCAGCTAATTAGGCAGCAGCCATTAATGTTTTAGGCCAATGATCTTACAACAGAACTGGATAAATGATACAACAGACTTGAAGCAAAGACAGAAGTGTATAACATTAGGGATGGGAACAAAGTACAAAGGGATAGGGAAAGGCAGGAAGAATTTAATGACAGAAGGGATGGTTATAGGTCAAGTACAGAAATAAAATCAGGTCTCGTGTACATTGAAATGACAGTATCATCAGCAATAGGCAATGCTTAAAAAAAGTGAGGTAATGAACCATGATCCCTGGTGATAACTGCATTTGCTCCCCTTACTGTCACTACAACAGTTTTTTGGCCATTGCTTGTTTAGCAACTTGTTTCCTCCTCCTGTCCCTGTGCTGTACTGTGGATTCCTTGTGGAGTTCAATGGCACACTGCAATCTTCCACATGCTGAGACTGTGCAGAGTTAAAGCTGGTGCAACCAGAACAGTCCCATTCAAATGAAGTTAGTTTCAATGTTTTATTATGACTTTTACTGAGTGAATATGTTTTTCAGTGTTTTAAATGTAAAAGTAACAATACATTTTTTAAATTTTTCACAATGTTTTTGGTTTGCTTAATTTTTCCCAAGTGTTATTGAATGTCTTTTGAGTACTATCGACATTCCCAAATATGCAGTGACTCCTGTCACACTAGAAGTGCTGACGACCATAGTATCCAGGGGGTAGGGATTCATCAGCTGTCAAAGCCATTCTGTGAGTGCAACTGCTTTGAGACAGCCCCAGTTCTGCCATGGCCATGCTAAGGCACTAGAGCCTAGCTCCCAGCAGAAGAATGCATCTGGGAAATAATCAGTGTGCTCAGCGACAAGTAATTTGGAGACAATTATAGATCTATAGCATGATCCATTCAAATAGCACAGATACAAGGCAAATTCCTGGAGTTAATTGGCTTCCTTGTACATGGTCTGTATTGAGCACTGTTTAAAATTCTGTGATATAATTTCACACACAAACCACCTGTTGGACATTGCACGTGGATTTGCACCAGGCATGTGCATTCTACATGGTCTGTGAGCAGGCACACTGTGTGCATGAAATGACCAATCAAGGATCCCACAGTGCACCATGAGTGCCTCTGGGTACTGATTGCACCAATAAAAAACCTTAGCAGTTAAAAACACATCCCATATATTTGAATTTCTAGTCCCACAATATCCCACTGATGTATTGTCTGACCATTTATGACACCCCCAATAAGGTATGATATACAATGACTATATCTGAGCAAAGCCTAGAGTAAGAGTTGCCAATGTGTTTCTGTCATCTGGAGTTGTGAAAGACCTTAGGTGAGGTTTTTAAATTTTAAAGGCCTATATCCTAAAGACAACAAATTGTGGAAAGATTGAGTACTTTTGTGGAACAGTCATAACAAAAGGGAAGATAATACTTAAAATCTTTCTAATCTGTCAGATAGCCATTGCACACTCATCCATTTTGTGGTAACATGGTACAGCTGAGCCTTGTTCTTGCTTCTAAAAATATGACAGCAGGAAGAGGATTCCCTTATCCTCTCCAGAAATCATCTCCTGGAATTTCTGTATCCCAATATAAATTAACCTAATGCTAAACTTGTCTACTTATGGGTTAAGTATCTGTTCAAATCATTCCCTTTAGTGATAGGAGTAATCTCCACTTAATTCCCTCGCCAGTTACAGTTATTATGAATCTTAGTTTGGACTTTCTGCTACTCAGCCAAATTCAAATTAAAATCTAAAATCTCTAATGGAATGATCAATGCCCTTTCTGTACCTGTGCCTGAGGTAGCTAGCTGATAATGTCAGCCTGTGAACATATAAGGGAAGACTTTGATAACATGAGAACTACTACTGGGATACTTATATTTTTTAAGTTTTCTTTCTATGAACCAAATATAAGTTTTCATCAAAAGTTATATTTAAGCAACACAATAGAAGGAATCCGATGAGGTTAAAATATATAATTGTACCTTCCACCAGATAGATTGGTCATCTAATGTACCAGTGTTACCTAGCAACCAGATATATGTTTACTGCTTGCCAAGTCACACACTTGCACAACATTTTACATGCAGGCCTCTGTTCAGTACAGCAAGTAATCAAGCTGCAATATGAACATAAGAACTTTGCTATGCACATATCATCCAAGTGATACTGAACTGTAAGACACATTGACTTCCTCCCTGGATTGATGAAAACTTATATTTGGTTCATAGAAAGAAAGAAATTTGCATCCATATCTCCTTCTGCACATTCCAAAACATTTTACATCCAATGAACCGTATTGTTGTACTGTGGGAAATGCAGTTGCCAATTTTCTCCTGGCCAATTCCTATAAACAGCAATGTGAAAATGATCAGAAAATCTAAAATATTGCACTTAAATTCATTTTGTGCAGAATATGATATAGTACTTCTCATCCAGCAGAGGGGAAGAACAGGGAGGCAGATAACTTCTGGAACTTTTGTTTGTTGAGAAGATCTCAACTTGGTAACATTGAGGGAGATAATTATCTATGGTTGCCGGTACTAAATTCTGCACATGTATCAGTCACAGGTTGCGTTCACTTCCACTTATATGGTCCATTTGAAGTGATAGAGCCCAGTACTTGAAGGTCTATAGAACCAGCAGCAAATGTTTATGTATGTATTTATTCCTGGCAAGTTTCTCCACTGCTTTGTTCATTCCATGACTGCAGAATGATCAAATGGATGAAATCTCTCTGGTGGTAAGTAAACACTGTTTTCATTACAGGCAGCCAAATCTTTGCCTAAATGACAATGTAAGGCATGTGTAAAGGGCAAGCAGATCCAGAGAGGAAGTCAATGTGTCTTACAGTTCAGTATCACTTGGATGATGTGTGCATAGCAAAGTTTTTATTTTCATATTGCAGCTTGATTACTTGCTGTACTGAACAGAGGCCTGCATGTAAAATGTTGTGCAAATGTGTGACTTGGCAAGCAGTAAACATATATCTGGTTGCTAGGCAACACTGGTACATTAGATGACCAATCTATCTGGTGGAAGGTACAATTGTATATTTTAACCTCATCGAATTCCTTCTATTGTGTTGCTTTTTTCCCAGATCAACTTTCATCTGATTTTGATTTCATCCAGAATTCCTAGTAATTTAAGAAAATGACCAAGGCTGTGGGGTGATGGAAGTGAGCTGTGCCACTACAGATCCAAAGGCCTGCCAGCTAGAGACATCCAGACCAACTCCATGAGTGCTCGAAGTCCCTGCTTTGAAATGTTCTCAGCAACAACTCATTGTAAAAGTTCTCAGATGGTATTGAACGTTGCCTCCACCTTTCACCAGGCATGGCACACTGCTGTTTCTTGAAGAAGATACACTGGATTCCAAACAAGGTGACCCCTGTATGGCAACATCATGTCCACTTTCCTTATTTAAAATTTAATTGTTTACAGATGTAGATAATAACATTCATTCTGAATTATCTTAAAGTGAAGAGCCAGTTAAAAGTCAACCACATTGGTGGGTACAGAGTCATATATCAGCCAGACTTGGTCCGGATGCAAGACAATCCAATAATTTTGCGAGCATCATTACTTATGTAGGTTATTTGTAAAATTAGCTTAATTACTTGACTTTAAGTTGCCATATGGCTCAAGATCATGTATCTATATTATTGATCCAAGGTATTGGGTACTAATCCAGTAATTTAATCTCTGCATTACCATTTGGGCACTTTGACAGCCATCCATTGTCCATAGATTCCACTTCATGCCTGAGTTTGCTAAACTCCCATTCTTAGCTCTCACTTCCTCCCTCTCCCTTTTACAGCTGAAAAGTTGTGAAATGAATTCTTGTGAAACGCCTCCAAAAATTTTCAACATTTTTATCCCTTTTATTAAGTACAGAATAAATGCACACTGAATGTATAAGACATATTTAATTTCAATGGCTTGAAAATCCCACGCAGTACATGACTGAATTTCTGATATCTGCTAACTGCCAGGGAGTGCAACAGCCTGCAAGCTACAACTTGGGGACAAGGGAAGTTAGGTGTTGGAAACTACGAGCTCTTTATATTTTGAACAAAGACATCGAGCTGCATTTACATTGAATATTGCATTGCAGGAACCAACCTGCACCCCAGTGCTAAGTGACTGGAAATTTCTCTCATCTTGCTTTGGGAGGAATTCATTGAAATGGTCTACTGGGAAAGTGACACACCATGACAAAAGAATTGGGGAGCTGTTTCTTTCTGCTTTCAGCAGGGTTGATTTGCCTATTTCAGATCAATGCGTGACCTCTAGAGAATTTCTTTGTCAAAGATTTCCTCAGAGGAAGAGGGAAAGGATGAAGAAAAGAAGGAGATCAGGACAAGGAAGGGGATGAGGAGAAACAGAGGAGAAAAAAAGAGGAAGAAAAGAAAGTGGAGAAAGAGGAAGAGATGAGGAGAAAGAGAGCAAATGAGAAAGAGGAACAGGACTGGGAAGAGAAGAAAGAGAATGAAGAGAAAGTAGAAGAGGAACTGAAGAAGGAATAGGAAATGGAAGAGAAGATGAGAAGGAGAAGCCCATTTAGAATCATAGAAATATACAGCACTGAAGTGGGCCCTTTCAACCCACCTCATCCATGCTGACCGTAATGCCGATGCTCATCCCATTTGCCTACATTTGACCCCTAACCCTCTACACCTTTCCTATCCGAGTCGCTGTTCAAATGTTTTTTAAAAGTTGTAATTGTATCAGCCTCCACCCCTCTTCTGGCAGCTTATTCCAAATATTCACCACCATCGATGTGAAAAATATACCCCTCAGAAATCCTTTTTATTTATCCCCTTTTACCTTTAACCTGTGCCCTCTCTTTCTAGTCTCCTCTGTCCTAGGAAAAAGATTCTGACCATATAGCCTATCTACAGTATGCTCCTCATAATTCTATGAACCTCTGTGTCAACCCTCAACCTCCCAAGTTCCGGTGAGAATAAACTCAGCCTTTCCAACCTCTGTTTTTAACTGCAGCCCTCCACTCCAGGTAACATCCTGGTGAATATATTCTGTTCTCTCACTGTGTTACCACATCCTTCCTGCAGTGTGCTGACCAGAACTGTACACAATGCTCTAAGTGCAGTCTAATCAGTTTTTATACAGCCGCAACATGATGTCCCAACTCAACGCTTCAGTCTATGAAGGCAAGCACACCAAGTGCCTTTTTCTCTTCTTAAAGTGACCTCACACTTGTCTGGATTGAATTCCTGCCACTGCTCTGCCCAACTTTTTAGCTGTCCCACTGTATTATTAACTTTCTTTGTTATCTATGACTCCAATTTTCATGTCATCTGCAAACTTACTTGTCATACCACCTGTATTCTTATCCAAGTCATTTATATAGATATTCTACAAACAACAAAGATCCCAGCTCCAAAATCTGCGGTACATCACTTGTTACAGATTTCCATTCGGAATTTATTTATGGTTGGATGGTCTGAGGTCAATTATATTAACTGTGTGTCAACAAAGTTTCTCTCTGAAACCAGTGATTGCTGACCCCACTTAATCTTTTCACTGTAGTTCATCCTTTGCTCAGGTGCCCTCTACACTTCTCTCCATCTGTTCTTTCAGATCAGAACTGTAGTATCAAAGAAACTGTCTCACATGCTGAGACAGTTGGCCACCTCTTTGTGTAAGGTTTCTGTTCTAAGGAATGATGTCCAGCATGATGTGAATCACAAAGCACAAACATTTAATGAGGCTGACTGACTAATTGTAAAAATAATATATGAATACGAGTTTCCTTTTTGACCTTCACTGGCTAATATGCTTGAGGAAATGGCATATTGTGAATTGCAGGTCAGACTGATTTTCCCTGAATAGATTGTTTCCCTTTTAATCAAAATAAAAGGTCTAGCCAGTATATATCTTCTTCTTGGGCAATCCCTTGAGAATGATTTGCTCCAGCCCAGTTTTTTGGGTTCTGAGGTGGCTAAAGATATCAGTATAGGAACAACAGACTCTTCCATTAATGGGCAGGAGGTGACTGAAAGCAACAGTAGGTAAGTAGTTTGTGAGGTGGTGTACTCTTTTCACTGCTTACGTGGGACTTCTGTGTTCTCCTGATCCATTGCCTTGAAGTTTTCAATTCCATTCAAAATGTTCCTTTTCCATTTTG
>JARFYF010000022.1:16873496-16884994 GCA_030265395.1 Rhina ancylostomus | reverse complement strand
TGGGTGAACATTTTGGGAACAGTGACCACAACTTAATGTTTTAAGATAGTTATAGGTAAGGATAAAATTGGATTTTGTAGGAAGGTACTAAATTGGGGGAAGGGAAATTATGTCAAACTAAGGGTGTAAATTGAGAGCAGCTGCTGTCAGACAACTCCACATCTGACATATGCGAGTTGTTTAAAGACCAGCTGAGCAGTGTTCAGGATTGGTATGCTAGATAAGGAGCAAGGACAAGAATGGTGAGGTAATGCAACCTTGGATGATCTCAGAGGTCCTAAATTCTTTCAGGAAGGAAAAGGACGCATAATCTAAGGTTTAGAAAGCTAAAGCCAGACTGGGCACTTGCTAGCAGGAAAGTGCTCAAGCAGGCAATTAGGAAGGACAAAAGAGGCCATGAAATGTCCTTAGTGAGCAGTGTCAAGGATAAACCAAGGCATTTTATACTTGTATTAAGAAAGAGAATAAGGAAAGGGTAGGTCCACTCAAGGACAAAGGAGGGAGTTTGTGCTTGGAGTCAGAGCAAGTAGCTGAGATATGAAGTAAGTACTTTGTGTCAGTATTTACCAAGGTGAAGAAATTGGAGGATAGGGAAAACAGTAGGGCTTCTAATGTGCTGGGACAGTTTAAGATAAAGAAGCAGGTGATGCTGGGTCTTCTGAAAAGTATTAAGGTGGATAAGTGCCCAGGGCTTGATGGCATATATCCCAGAATATTGAAAAAAGCAAGTGAGGAGCTTGCTGGGGTTTTGACAAGGATCTCTGTATCCTCACTACCAACAGGTGAGGTCCCACAGGACTGAAGAGTAGCAAATGTTGTGCCTTTCAAGAAGGGAAATGGGGATAATCCAGGTAATTATAGGCCAGTGCACTTCATGTCAGTGGTAGGGAAGCTATTGGAGAGGATATTGAGGGATAGAATTTATGCACATTTGGAATGGCATGACCTGCTTAGGGACAGTCACCATGGCTTTGTGCAGCAGGTCATGTCTTGCAAACTTGATTGAGGTTTTTGAGGAGGTGACAAAGGTGTTTGAAGCTGAGGCAGCGGACATTATCTACACAGACTTCAGTAAGGCATTTGACAAGGTCCCTCATGATGTGTTTTTCAGAAGATAAAGATGCATGGAATCCAGGATGAATTGCAAGTTTGGATTCAGAACTGGCTTACCCATAGAAGACAGTATAGGGATAGAAGACTGTTACTCTGGCTGGAGGCACATGACAAGTGATATTCTGTGAGGATCAGTCCTGGAACCTCTGATATATATCAATGAAAATATAGATGTGTGGAGTAGCAAATTTGTGGATGACACCAAGAATGGTGGCGTTGTGGAGAATGTAAAGGACTATCAAAGAATACAGTGGGATATAGATCAGTTAAAGAAGTGGCAGATGGAGTTTAATATGGGCAAGTGTGAGGTCTTGCACTTTTGGAGGTCAAAGTAAAGGCAAATGTATGCAGTTAAAGGTAGGCCCCTTAATAGCATTAAGGTACAGAGGGATCTTAGGGTCCAGGCCACAGTTGTCAAGTGGATAAGGTGGCAAAGAAGGTGTCTGGAATTCTTGCCTTCATTGGTAGGGGTATTCAGTATAAGAGTAATGAAGTCATGCTGCAGCTATATAAAACATTAGTCACTCCACACCCGGAGTACTGTGGAGATTGGAAAATGTGCAGAACCAGGATTCTGTCCAGATTGGAGGGTATGAGCAAGGACAGGTTGGGCAAACTTGGCTTGTTCTCCATAGAGTGTCAGAGGCTGAGGGGAGACTTGATAGTTTTTTTTAAACTGTGAGGCATAGATAGGGGAGACAGTCAGGACTTTCTCCCCCAGGATAGAGATTTCAAACATCAGAAAACATTTAAGCTTAGAGGGGGGAAAGTTTAAAAGTGACATGAGGGTCAAGTTGTTATACAGGGAGTGGTAGGTACCTGTAATAGGTTAGCAGGGGTAGTAGTGGAATCAGGCAGTTTGGAGTTTAAGAGGCTTTTTGATAAGATACATGATTATGAAGTGAATAGAGGGATATGGATGATACAAGAGGACATTTAGTGTAAATTGGGATCAAGATCAGCACAACATTGTGGGCCAAATGAACAGTGCTGTACTGTTCTATATACCTATGAAGCCTTTATTTCTATGGCTGCAAGTTGTTATGTTATTAAAAATGTCTGCAGTGAATATTCAAATGTTACAAATTACAGGTCCTGGCAATAGGAGGAGCTCTAATCTAAACTCCACTCTTAAGTTTGCAAAGCATATGATGTTTTGTCAACCACCACTATTTTGTTTGCTCAGATAGCTCCAAAGGCATCCAAACTTCACTCTTACAATGTATTAAATATTCTTCATAATTACATGAATAAATTTAGCCATTGAATTGTTGGTGTCTTTTAATAAACTTAGTTAAAATTTCACAAGCACAGACTGCTTCAGTGATTTGACTTTTATTTGGATTAAAGCAGCTGCATTTTCAATTATGCTGGTGTATTGTGAGGATGTGTGATTTGCAGAATTTCTCAACTTGCAGTAATTGTACATTGATAGTCAGAGTTGTACAGCACAGAAACAGGACAGGCCTGTCATCCCAACTGGTCCATGCCAACCAAAATGCCCCATTCAAGCTCATCCCATTTACCCTTGTTTGGCCCATAACCTTCTAAACCTTTTCAATCCATGTACCTGTCCAACTGTCTTAAAAGTTGTTATTGTACCTGCCTCAGCTACTTTCTTCAGCAGCTGATTGCATATTCCTTTGGTTTTTTTTAAAAGGTTACCCCTCGGGTCCTATTAAATCTTTCACATCTCACCTTAAGTCTATGCCCTCTAGTTCTTGATTCCCCAACTCTGGGGAGAAAGACTGAGTTCATTCACCCTATCTATGCTACCCATAATATTATACACCTCTAAGATCACCTGTCAGTCTTGCTCAAAGGAATAAAGTTTTAGCCTGTCCAACCTCTACTGATAAGTCAATCCCTCAAGTCCTGGCAACATCCTGTAAATCTTTTCTGCACTTTTCCAGTTTAATAACATCTTTCCTATAGCAGGCAACCAAAACTGTACACAGTAGTCCAAGTGTGGCCTCACCAGTGTCTTGTACAATCATACCATGACCTCCAACTTTATACTCAATGCCCTGACTTTGGAAGTCCAGCATGCCAAAAAGCTTCTTGTGACTCCACTTTCAGTGAACCATGTACTTGTGCTCCAAGGTCATGTGATTTGACAACAGTCCCCAAGACCCTGCCATTCACTGAACTCCAACATGAGTTTGACTTTCCAAAATGTAATGCCTCTTATTTATCTAAATTAAGCTCCATTTGCCATTCATTGGCCCACTTAAGCAGCTGATCAAGATCCCCCCCCCCTAAGTTTTGATAACCCTTTTTCATTGTCCACTATACAACCTGTTTTTGTGTCATCTGCAAACTTGCGAACCATACCCTGTACATTTATATCCAAACCGTTGATATAGGTGACAAACAACAATTGACCCAGCACTAACCCCTGAGGCACACCATTAGTCATGGGCCTCCAGTCTGAGAAACAACCTTCCACCATCACCCTGTTTGTTGCCATCAAGCTAAATGTGTATCCAATTAGACAGCTCTCCTTGAATTCTATGTGATCCAATGTTCCAGAGTAGCCTACCATGTGTAGACTTAGCAAAGGCCCTACTGAAGTCTGTATATATCACATGTACTGCCCTGCCCTCATCAAATTTCTTGGTCATCATGGACACAAGGTGTTCCAGGACCTGCTCTGAAAAGCCCTTAGTATTTTTGAGTCATAGTCACAGCACAGAAACAGGCACTTTGGCCCACCACATCCATGATGAATGGGAGTGTTGAGTATATGAGTAAGGAAGTCATGCTGCAGCTATATAAAACTTCAGTCAGATCACACTTAGAACATAGAAAAACTACAGCACAATTCAGGCTCTTTGGCCCACAAAGCTGTGCTGAACATGTCCCTAACCTAGAAATTACTCGGCTTACCCATAGCCCTCTATTTTACTCAGCTTCATGTACTGATCTAACAATCTGTTGAAAGACCCTATTGTATCCGCCTCTGCCACAGTTTCTGGCAGTCCATTCCACACTCTGAGTAGAAAAAACTTACCCCTGACATCTCGTCTATATCTACTCCCCAGCACCTTAAACCTATCTCCTCTTGTGGCCACCGTTTCAGCCCTGGGGAAAAGCCACTTACTATCTACCAGATCAATGCCTCTCATCATCTTACACACCTCTGTCAGGTCCCCCTTCATCCTCCTTCACTCCAAGGAGAAAAGGCCGAGTTCCCTCAGCCTGCTTTCATAAGGCATGCTCCGAATTCCAGGCAGCATTCTCATAAATTTCCTCTGCACTCTTTCTATGTCTTCCACATCCTTTCTGTAGTGTTGATTGCCACCAGCACTTTCAACTTCAGCAGTGCAGACATAATGGTACCCACCGCCATCCTCCTCTTCTTCCTCCCAATCTGATTAATTAGCCAGCATTCTAGCATTACCACCACCCTTTGTACAAGCAATCTAACACAAAGAGTTAAGGTATGTGAGGTTAATGTTAAATTACTTTCTAATTAATCCATGAATTTTTATTTTACTTCTAGAGTAAATTTAATCTATAATTCTTTCTCATTTTATTGCAAGGTGCAGTGTATTCATGTAGTGCATAGAATACGATAAGACAGGAACCTGCAGCAATCAAGGGTAAATAAAAGAGTAAACATGCGTATGGCTCCGGTGAAATCTGATCCACTAAAAATTCACTTTACTGACTGGCTTAAAGAACTGAACTCTTATGTAAGTCAGGGACTTTCTGTGCTGAACTTCAAGATGTTTGTTTTTCAGTAAGTATTGCAAAAGAACATTATAAATTCAAATTTCTGTGGAGAAAAACCCCGTTGAGTTTATTCTCAGTGTATCAATAATTCTGCCTGAATGAATCAGTAATGAACAACAGTGGAGTTCTAGTACGCCAGGACCTGCATTATAACTGAACCTTAGTACTGTAATGAAACAATGCTGCAGCAAAATAAAGCCATAAACACAAAGTAATAAGCTTAGATGCAACTGCAGTGATGGATTTCCAGCATCATTCCCATTAACCCTGTGCAAAAAACCTTTCACATTTGAAGAATGATGCTTAACGTTTTTTGGTGTAAGTGGACTCAGATTTTAGGAAGGAAATGAGAAAAAAGAGAGATTAAAACATTCAATTTGTCATTTATTTTAATTAAATATACTGTACCCAATTTCTCATGCGCTTTGCTCATTTTGAGTCAAACAATGGGCATGACGGGCCAAATCTCTTGCTTTTGTGCCGTCCATTTTGCTAGTTCTATGATTCTGTGATGCAATAAAACAAGGGTCTGCCAGCCCTGATGTTTATACCTCAGACTCCCAGCACACCCAATGATGATATGTAATGAAAAGATCTGCCTTGGCTGGATAGGCTTCTTCTGTTCCTTCTTTTTCAATGGACACCTCTGGTTTAATAGTTCCTGCCTATTTCTCTCATTCCTTCCTCTGCTTACCAAGGTCCTCCCCAAGAGTCTATCTCTCTCATCTCTCATATCTCATCTCTTCATAAATTTCTTTCTCTCTCCTTCCTCATTTCCAACCACATCAGTCTTCTATTTCTGGAACCACAAAACATTCAATTTCTCTCCTCTTGTACAGTCCCTTTTTGCAATTGCTGCAATACTGTCTCCTCTCCTAATAAAGTCACATCTAGGCAAAACCGGAAATTTTTAGGAGTCATGCTAATTAGATCTTTGTAAAATGCTCTTGACAAGTTGTGACTTTTGGTTTTAGGAATATAGGATAGGGTGGATGAGACCGAGTTATGGTGGGAGACAGTTGAGTAAAAGAGTGAAATTGAGGAGAAGTAATCCACACAATGTGGTGAATGAGAAAGGACAAAACAGAAAATGGGCAGCACGGACTCATTGGGCTGGAAGGGCCTGTTACCACGCTGTAGATAAAATTTTTTAAAAAAGAAATGGCCAGTTAGAAATACTAGGATCAACATGTGACCAATATGGAAGAAGAATAATTATTGAGACTATAAGTATGGGATAAGACAACATTAAAAACAAACCCATGAAATATTATTATTAGTATAAATAATATTATTTAGATTTTTTTATATATGTTTGTCAAATTGAGGAACAAGAATACCAGGAATAAAACATACTTCTGCTGTCTCAATGCCAAACACTCCCAGACCAATTCAGGGAGAGATGTTAAGCTCCTTCCACTCTAGTTCCATTCTCAGAGGAACACTTATATTTTGCTCACATACCATCTAATTCTGTGGCCTCTCAATAGGAAACTTCCAGTTAATTTAGAGAATATTTATCTCGACTGGCATGCTCAAGAAAGTGGATTGAGATTGATCAAACTGATTAAATACAGGGCTCAGATACATTAAAAGACATAGGAGACTGACATTTGATCGGGGAAGGGAGGTGTGGGTGGTATGATTCAAATTTAATCTTCAGAGATAAAGAATGAACTTGGCCTGGAAATTCTACCGCATAGTACAAGTTTGTCTGTGTTATTTGACCAATTTTATGATCATAATCTAAGATTTTTCAAATAATGATATATTACTTTTTGGTTCTTTGTTTCATGACACAACTGTGCTCGAAGGCTCCTTGATACTCAGAGTGGTATCCATTGATGTATGATGCACATTTAGACAGAACTTCCACAGAATTCAACTGTTGATTCATGGCCTACAAACTACACAAGACACCCTTTACCAGATGCAAGCTTCACAGCTGAGCACGATTAAAGCAGACTAGCCTGACCTAGTCCTTCATCCCAGAATTTGATGCCTGGATCTTCTTTGTAGGTGAGACCACTTTTATAATTTAACTTTCCCCCTACACCTTTGCCACCCAAGTTCTTTTGTCCACCCAGAATTGGACCCCATTCCAATTCTGAGCTCAACCTCAATACTATTCCAGGAGCTAATCACAACACCAACCCTCTTCAACTGACTGCCCATCTGACTGTGACCCTCCTACTAATGCCCCTCAAGGTCTTGATATCCCCTCTATAACCATAACCCCCACCTGCCAGATCATTCTCCAAAGCAATGGACCACCCTCCTCACCACAAGCATTCCCAACCAACCACAAACGAGACTTGTAACCTGACACTTACCCAAATTTCTTTGAAAAGGAAGAGGAAGCAAAAGAAGTGTCTTAGTACACACAATGTTACACACACTGCCTTGGGACTTGCTTACAGTAGAATTTTCCTGCAGGGAGTTCTGCACCAAACGTATATTGACCCACCGTGCATCAATGGTTTAATGCATCTTAGGATGCAACAAAGAATTTATGTTAATGTCGTACATTTTGCAACTCATTTTATGGTGAATTAGGTATTTTTGGATTTTAGTCACTGTTGTACTCCAGTAAACATGAGAGCCCACATGCACATCACAAGGTGCCAGAGCTACACAGATGATAATGAAGTTATCTGTTTTGGTGAATGATATTGGGTGGAACATGGACAGGAGCCTCCCTACCCTTCTTCGAATTAGTAACAATTGTGCATTCGCTTGGCAGGACAGACAGGTTTAACATTGCATGTCGACCTTGGTAACCTTTAGCAGTGTTGTACTCAGTACTGCACTGCAGCATTAGAATATAAATTCACGTCACTGGAATGGGGTATGAACTCACAAGACATTCTGACTCAGAGGTGGAAACATTACCGCTGAGCCATAAATGACACTTTTTGAGGCCTGTTGCATCATCAAACCTCCTGTATCAACACAGCCTGAGATATTAGTTGGCATTTGGATATCATGCAGCATTACCTCTGTGCCTGAAACAATATTCTTACTTGGCAAGGCCTTGACACTGATTAATGCTTACTCACTAACCAATCTAGCCGTGTCATTTCAATAAGACATTCATGCATAATTGAAATTATTTTAATTAAAGTTTTTAAATAATTAAATGCCCCCATTAGTTATTTCATTTCACAGGGAATGCTCATTATTCCCTTTTAAGGAAAACAGGGATTTCCTTCTTTTTCAGCTGTAGTTGTGCCTCAGAAACCTATTTATAAAATGCGAATGTAATTGTAAAAATACAGGTTATTAATTTTTCATGAGCATTCTGGCTTTGGAGCAGAAAGTCTCCTACAGTCACCATAGGGAACAACTATTTTCTTTAGAAGACCAATTATATTCCATTGTTTTGTCAATAGCATGGTCACATGGCATACTTTTATTCATAAATCAGGCTGACACCAGCTGAATTTAAACATCTGTAAACATTAAAGCCGAAAATGTCAAATCCAAGGATGATGTTCCAGGTAATCACATGCAAAGAGAAATGTTTAAACTTTCCTAATAATAAATGCTGCCCATGGTATACTGAATGGATTAAGACTGATGAAAGTGAGTCATAAAGGAAAGGTTATGAAGTGGAACAGGAGATTACATCAGTTGAAAGATCTCAATTATCAAATGAGTGTAAAGTGGGCTGTAGAGGTTCCATTGCTGAGTACATTCAAGACACCCCTGTAAGGGGAAACCACAGCTCTGTATCTATCTGGTCAAGCCCCTTAAGAATTTGTGAGTTTCAATGAAAATGTCTCTCATTCTTCTAAACTCAAGATAGCATAGGCCTAATTTGGTCAATCTCTCATTCAAAGATCCACTATTCCGAGAATCAATTTGTGAACCTCTGCTGCCTCTATCAGTAGTATATCTTTCTTAGTTCAGGAGATCTGATTTGAACATAATATTCCAGGTGTAGTCTCACCAGAGCTTTATGTAATTTGAGTCATGGAATCATACAGCAGAGAAACAGGTCCTACAGCCCACCATGTCCATACTAATGATCAAGTGCTGATCTATATTAATGGCATTTTCCAACACATGGCCTGTAATATTATATGGTTTGGCAATTCAAGTGCTCATCTAGATTCTTATAAAGTGTCTGCCTCCACCAGCCAGCATATTTCAAGTTGCAAGCATCCCCAGAGTGAAAACATTCTTTCTCAGTTCTTCTCTAAATCTTCCACCCCTTACTTGGGGGCGGCACGGTAGCATAGCAGTTTGCATTAGCGATTGGGGTTCTCCCTGTGAATGCGTGGGTTTTCTCTAGGTGCTCCGGTTTCCTCCCACATTCGAAAGACGTATGGGTTAGGAGGTTAACATGGGTATAATTGGGTGACGCAGGCTCGTTGGACCAGAAGGGCCTGTTACTGTGCTGTATAAATAATGTTTTATAAATAAAGTTTTAAAGTTTTTTAAAGTTTTGTCATAAATCTGTTTAAACATTTCTGAAAAAGGAAAATTTTCTTATTATCCACCATATCTATGCCCCTCATAATTCTGTATCCAAATTTATAACTGGAGCAAAATATTTCCTCAGATAAATAAATTGAAATGATCTCAGTTAAATAAATACAAGTACATGATAGTTAACTTTCTTCCTCACAGCTGTTCTTCTCCATTGAAAGCAATCACCAAACCTGAGCCAAGTGTCAACTGCTGTAGATTTATTGGGCAAATTTCCAAATGAAACTGCTGGGAGACTGCAAGAACCTTGTGCTTCCCCATTGAACAATGTAAGGTTTAGCATCAGAATGCAGTGGATTTCAAAGCAACGATCAGCTATGCATAGGTTAGAGATGTGTGCATTTGCACACATTTGCAAAGTAGTCCAGAACTTCTGTATAGTCATAGAGGTAAATACTGGGTATACTTGCAGAACTGCTGGCTTTATTGCAGAAATCCCAAGCCATTGATAAACTGGAGAAATGGCCAAAAATGACAGATGGAATTTACTAGCAGTCAGCGGAGGTGTTGCATTTTGATAAAAAATCAACATTAATTGTACTCTGGATGGAAATAGATTCTGTGCTGTGGAAAGGGAGACGGATTTGGGAGTAACATTTTCACAGCACATTAAAGGCAGCTTTGCAGTTTGATAAAGCTATAAATGAAAAGCTAATTAAATTCTAGGTTTTATCATGAGCAGAATTGAATATAAAAATCAAGAGGTAATTAATAATGTTAGAAACAACCTTAATAAGGCTCCCATTAGAGTGGTGTGCATAATATTGGGCTCTGCATTATGCAAAAGTTTACAGCACAAATTCACTCAGATGCTATGTACACTAACTTCACAGGAAAATTCCATTAAATTGATGTGTTCTGACTTTTCTTTTGTAAATGCATGCTCTCTCCGAGCAATTAGACCACATCATCCCAAATGTCAACCCTAGATTTTTTTCCTCTGGAAGATCAACTGGTATAAAGCTCCTTAGACCCAACTAAGAGCATTACGTTTTTCCTGTCTCCAGTTGCCTGGTACAAGCTCTTTATCTAAGCAATTTCTAAATACTTGTTCCAGCAGTTCTGTCAGAAAATCATTGATTTCTTTAAGATCCCTCCTACCAGGTCAGCTACTTTTGACACCCAGATCCTATTTAAATATCATGTTACCTACACTGTGCAAATGCTCATGAGTTTGCTCCACAGTTCCAGAGTGAGCAACATAAGTCACAGTACCGATTTCCCAATATTCCACCCTCCCAATAAGCTTTGGGAAAATTAAAGTCATATATGCTTTATTTGGTTGCTTAACGTGCACCCTAAACTGTCTAAATCTTGTTTATGGTTCTAAAGATTGAACTTTTTATGTGGTATAGTTCTCTTTAATAGCAGTTTTATATTTATTTGTGTGTGTGTGTGTGTGTGTGTGTGTGTGTGTGTGTGTGTGTGTGTGTGTGTGTGTATCTGTGTCTGTGTATGCGTATGTTTTGATGTGTGAGTGAACATACATGTGGGCCTGACAGTATGATCTTTGATAATTAAAACTGCACTGAAAATTATGGAAACAAAATGCTATTCTATCTAACCATCAAACAACCAAGAATATTGACATATTCTTGACATTATAAATCTTCCACTGTCAGAAGGAGAAATAGGCCAGTCATATAGTCATATGACAATAGTCATTGATTCAAAGTATCATTGAATCAAAGACATGTAGATTAGTAGGTTAATTGGTTAGTCACCCATTGCAATGTGGGGTGAGAGGGTAAGGAGGGGGTGGGGAGCACAATTTTGGGAAGATTCTTTGAATCCATGGGAATGTTATTATTATCAACAGTTTGCCTTTGGCCAGAGTGTTGTAATTCCCCTTGGGTGACCCTATCTTATGTTGTCCTCCACACTGATCAAGATTGGGATGTTTGAGTCCACCTACAACTGAGTGTGTCCATGCCAACCATGGCCTGACAGCTTTGGGCTTTTAAACTCTAGGGTCTCAGTTGCATTCCATAGCACCAATCCTTCCTAATGCAGCAACAGCATTGAACAAAAACATTCCTTCTCATCACTGTCCTGAATGGCCAGTTCCAGATTTTTGAGCATGTGAGCTTTGACTCTAAACAATCCAGCCAATGGAAACATCATCCCTGCATCTACCTGCTCAAGCCCTGTAA
>JARFYF010000022.1:16619726-16632008 GCA_030265395.1 Rhina ancylostomus | reverse complement strand
GATTTCCCTAACTTTTGGTAACCCCAATCCTTTTTCTTCCCCACCTCCCCAACTCCCTCATCTTCCCTTATTCCTATGGCTCCCTTCCCCACCTTGATGACCTGCCCATCTCCTCTGCTCCCCTTCTTCATCCTTTATTCCATGGTCCACTGCCCTCTCCTGTTGGATTCATTCTTCTTCATCCCTTTGCCTCTTCTACCTATCACCGCACAGCTTATTACATCTTCTCCCCCTCCCCCACCCATTACTTTCACCCTCTCACCTGGACTTGCCTATCCCCTGCTTGCTTGTACTCCTCCTCCCCCTCCCCCACCTTATTTTGGCTTCGGCCCTCTTCCTTTCCAGTCCTGATGAAGGGTCTCAGCCTGAAACGTCGACAGTTTATTTCCCTCCATAGATGCTGCCTGACCTGCTGAGTTCCTCCAGCACTTTTTGTGTATTGCTCCAGATTCCATCTTCTGCAGAATTTCCTGTGTCTCTGTCTGGCTTCTCTTGCTGTAATGTTGTCAGTCCATGTATTCTGTAACTTGTCAAGCAAAATATTTAACAAGCTACATATGCAAAGTCACATGCAGGACTGTTTTGGAATACTTTTCACTTGCCTGGATGAGTACATCTTCAACAGCTCTTCGAAGCTTGATGCCATCGGGGACAAAGTAGCCCACTCATTGGCATCCCACACACCACTCTAAACATTCATTTATTTCTTTACCAGTGCACTGTGGACCTGTTGAATTCTTACAGCAGATTGTTTGTTGCTCCAGATTCTAGCATTTACAGTCCCTTGTGTCCACAATTGTACTACAGTTACTTGCCTTAGGCTACTCTGATGCACTTCCAAAATCCACAACCTCTACCACCAAGACAGAAAAGGACAGCAGGCCATTGGAAGCCCATCACCTGCATGTTCTCCTTCAAGTTGCACACCACCCTGACTTGGAAATATATCATGATTTTTTTCATCCTCACTGAGTCTCCGTCGTGCAACTCCCCATCTAACATGTGTGTAATGTGGGGGTGGCCTTTCCTGCTGAGTTCCCCCAGCACTTCTTGTGAATAATATGGGGCTACCCTCACCAGAAGGACTGCACTGGTTCAGGAAAGTGTTTCAACATGAACTTCTCAAGGGGAATTAGAGACAGGCAGCAAATGCTGGCCTTGGATTAAAAAAAGGTTTGTGAGTAGATCTTATCACAGCACAAAAACTAAGTGTTTTTAGCTTGGCAGCAAATCAGACGCATCTAAGTGTCCATCTAATGCCTGGATACAGACTATAATGTTTCTTTCAGAGCATGTTATCGTTTGGGTCCATCAGTGGATATGAAGAAACTGAGTAAGCCCATTTAAAGAGGAACTCATGACTCACTAAGTAACAACAGTTTGACTTAGTGGAGCTACTTGTTTATTTCACATTGACACCGTATCAATAAAATAAGATTACCTCCTTGTGAGGAAGCCTGGTGAGATGAGATGATAGATATCCTTGCAGCTACATCATCATCTTCATGAACATTGAAGTACTGAAGGGCTTCTCACCTTTCCATCAATATCAGTTTGTTGACCAATATAGACCTGTTCGTAATGTATATCGTGGATGAAAACAAATACCAGGTTACAGATTAAAAAGACAACTACTGACCCATAACTACTTAATCATGAAAATGCAATCCCAGTTGTAACTGAGGAAGGAATAATGGATATCCTTGAGATGAGTCTACCTAATTTACTTCTACTCACACAGTATGGGAGACAATGTATTTGTAGCTTTGGGGAAACATAAATATTTGGATCATGACTCAATGGAATGGAGAACAAAACTCTTCCAGAATTCCAATCATTAACGGCTTCCATTTTTATGTGATCTGCCTGCACCAATTGTGCGAAGTATCAATTGATAATCCAGAGCTATCAGTTCAGTGATCTGTGTGAGAACATGAATTGTATTAGTAAGGCTGAATCATTGATTGACTATTCCCAGCAAGGAGTGGAACTGAGGGGAATTGCTGGCTGCGGCTCTGGCAGCCCTCAAATCTAAGTTAACATCCACCAAAGTTTCCGAGCTATTAATCCCCATGTGTATCACTTTGCACAGAAAGTATCTTTTCAAGGAATCAACCCTGTTTGTGATTACAATGATGGAACTTTTGCAGCAGGCATTCTTCAGGTCACATTGATGTAACTGGGAGCAACACATTTATCATCTGTGTATATCTGTGTAGCTGCAGTGATGTGGATTGGATGAAGAACGGCTCACCAGAAACCAAGTTAAAAAAAATAACAAAAATTATCTTTATTCAGTCCAGTATAAAATTTTCCAACCTCCTCAGCTGGCAATTAATTCTGCTCTCTGTTTCACATTCATCACCCCCAGCATATTTGGTCATGCAGTATTACTAAACCACAGAACAGTGATTACTCTAAAAATAAAACTCTTGTTACTGATGATCTTTGAACAATATGCACACCTAATGATTCTGACCCACTGAGGTTGTAACCTTTTAAAAGTGGTTATTTGTGCTGCTTCTCAACAAAGATTTTTTCACCTACATTCTGCAGTACATGCAACACATTCCGGTTTGTTACACTACATCTAATTTTGTGCCATAACCCGATGCTATTTCTTGACACATAACAAATCAGTTCTGAGAGTTGGAATCCAGTGTATCTATTAAACAAATTAACCTGCTTTTCAGATCAGTGGTTCACTGAGAGTGCAACATATCCACAGTATGTTGTAAGGAGTCACCAAGAATAATTTACATACAAGTCAGTAATTCTGAGGCTACGTAGAAGTACCAAGCAATCTGATGGAGGAACTCAGTGAGTCGAGCAGCGTCTGTGGGAGGAAAGGAAATGTTGACGTTTCAGGTGGAAACTCTCCATCAGTCCTGATGCAGGGTTTCGACCAGAAACATTGACACTTCCTTTCCTCCCACAGATGTTCCCTCAGCAAATTGTTTGTTGCTTCAGATTCCAGCATCTGCAGTCTCTTGTGTCTACATAGAAATACAGTTATAAGATGTTAACTCTGTGTTTTATTCAGGACATTGCTAAATGCTACATGTCAAATAATTTACTTCTGAAGTGTAACTTCTTTCTTACAGGCAATGCCATTAACTTGCACACAGCAATACAGGCACTGTAGTGTAGCAGTTAGCATAACGCTATTACAGTGCCAGCGATCCAGGTTCAATTCTGGCTGCTGGCTGTAAGGAGTTTGTACGTTCTCCCCATGACTGCGTGAGTTTCCTCTGGGTGCTCTGGTTTCCTCCCACATTCCAAAGACGTACTGGTTAGGAAATTGTGGGCATGCTATGTTGGCACCGGAAGCATGGCAACACTTGTGGGCTGCCCCCAGAACATTCTACACAAAGATGCATTTCACTGTGTGTTTCAATGTACACGTAACTAAAAAGGAAATCTTAAGATGGTTGACAAGCTGACTGGCGTTGATGCTATTGGCTGAGGGAGGTAACATTAACTAGAATACCCAGTGAAATCCTTGAATTTTTTTTAAATGACGCCTTGGGACTATTTATCTGGGAAGGTTGATAGGATGAAAGTTTATGTTAATAGCAAGATGTCACCTTCGGTAACCTAACTCTCCCTCAGTAATTCAGTGAAGTGAATGTCAACTAAGGTTATAGGCATGATCTCACATCTTTGTGAGTCATAGTTAAATTCAGGTTGTTATCATCATCAACAGCTTTTCTCACCAACTCCCACATTACCTGCTGGCTGGGAGAAATAATAAAGTCAAACATAATATCAATTGTTACTTGCTCTTTTAAATATTTGGTTAACCTGACTAGATCAGAACCAATACAAGAGATAAACTTATTTGGCTTTGTCCTTGCCAATCTACCTGGGGCAGGGCATGATATCATTTGTTGAAGTCCTTATGGAGACAAAATCTCATCTTCACACTGTGGACACCATCCATTGTGCCGTGAGGCACTATAAAACTGCACGGTGGCACAGATGTTAAGGCTGTTTCCATACAGCTCAAGGGCCTGTGTTTGATCTTGACCTCAGCTACTGTCTGCGTAGTCTCCATAACTGTGTGGGTTTCCTCCCAGATCCCAAAGACGTGTTGATAGGGGAATCGGCCACTGTACTCATCCTTGAGTGCAGGGTAATAGTGAAATGAATGAAAGGGGAATGTATCAGCATCTGAGCAAAAGAACAGGTTGCAGGAGTACAGGGAAATAAGAAGAGAGGGCATGCAATGCATAGAATTACTCTACTGAGTCCAGCCTACCTAGCAATAAGCTGATTCAATACCTCTTCCAGTGTTGTATAAAAGTAATCAATTTTACTCTTTACATAGAGAAACAAAGGACTGTAGATGCTAGAATCTAGATGAAAAACACTCCGATGCTGGAGGAACTCAGCAGGCCAGGCAGCATCCGTGGAGAAAAGCACTTCCATATATTGGGCTTCCTCTTTTCCTATCTTCAGTCCTGAAGAAGGGTCCTGACCCAAAATCTTTTCTGCCTGCTTTCTCCACGAATGCTGCCTGGCCTGCTGAGTTCCTCCAGCATCATAGTGTTTTTACTATTTACATATGTATGCTGCATTATTAGGAGTGCCATTCTATTTCAACTTCTATGTTCAATGAGGGATAATATTTAAAGACATCTAATCTATGCAATAAGGAAAAATCAAAATCGTACTACTTGAATTATTTTTGTTGTTCAATGTACACAAATAGACATATCAGTATTCAATGCTTACACCCAATAGCCCTGTGTATAATGTTGCTATGGTTGTTAAGTGGCTGATCACTTTACACTGATTAGGCTCTTTAAAAATGAAATGCATTTAGGGAAAAATGCATAATAAAATATTTAGAGTCCTATGAAAGGAAAATTTGTGTAAACTGAGCATGAAATAAGGAAATGGTGGGTTGAAGGGGAGAGGAAAGACAACAACAGAATTAAGGGAAGATTTGAGCAGAGCCAGGAACATCATTCTGAGGATGAGCAAATTTGCAAAGGTAGAGCCGGTTTATATTGGCAAAAGCCACAAAAAATCTTCTATTTTGCAGTTGTGGAAAACTACAGCTCATCTAAAACATCTGGTTGAAGTAATAGTGAGAAAGTATCACATCATTTGTTTACACCAGCAATTAACTGAAGACTGCACGGGTACATAGGTGCCACAGTGCTGAAGTTACCAGACTAGTAATCCAGAGACCTGGATTAATAGAATTCAGATTCCAAATTGCAGCTATGGAAAAAGAAACAGCTCTTACATCTCTCACTCTACCATTACTATCAAGATCAGGGGAATCACTCATGGGTCAATGAGAAGTATAGAAGAGCTTGCTGGGAGCAGCATCGGGCCAGAATGATTGAGGTGCCAACCTATCCCCGCCGCTGCCTGTAAAGAGTTTGTATGTTCTCCCGTGTCTGCGTGGGTTTCCTCCAGGTGCTCCGGTTTCCTCCCACATTCCAAAGATGTACGGGTAGGTTAATTTAGGGCTTAAAATGGGCGGCGTGGACTCATTGGGCCAGAAGGGCCTGTTACCACGCTGTAAATGTAAATAAAATAAATAAATAGTGAATCTGCAATACAGAACTACTAGCATGCTAAACAAAAACAGACTGAAGCTCAAGTCATAATGGTGCTGGACAATTGAACAGCTAATGGGAGGAAGAGGGTCTAAGAATATCCCCTCCACAGCGACAACGGGGCCCAGGGTGTGAGTATTAAAGGAAAGGCTGAACTATTTGTGGTTATATTCAGCCAGAAGAAGTGAATAAATGATCTATCTTGGATTCGTCCTGAAATAATTACCTTCACAAAAGTCAGTCTCCAACCAATTTGATTCACCAAGAAACAGCTGAGAGCACTGGAAGCAGAAAAGGCTACAGGGCCAGGCAACATCACAGCCATTGTACTGAAGACCTGCACTCCAGAACTAGCTGCACTTCCAGCCAACATTGTGGCAAGCAATATTTGGGCTGCAAGAGTGTCAGGCAATGACCATCTCTAACAAGAGAGTCTCGAACTATCTACCAGGGCATTGCCATCACTGAGTCCTCCACCATCAATATCCTGGGAGACAACCTTCACCAGAAACTCAACATAAATACCGTAGCTACAAAAGCACAGAGGCTGAGCTTCTTGCCACCAGTGACTCATGTCTTGACCCCTCAAGGCCTTTCCACCATCTACAAGGCACAAATCTGGAGTATGATGGAATGAGCAGGCACGGTAGTGTAGCGGTTAGCGTAATGCTCTACAGCGCCAGTGACCTGGGTTTAAATCCAGCCACTGTCTGTAAGGAGCTTATACGTTCTCCCTGTGTCTGTGAAACTGGGTGCCCCAGTTTCCTCCCACATTCCACAAATGTACAGGTTAGGAAGTTGTGGGCATGCTACGTTGGCGCCGGAAGCGTGGCGACACTAACGGGCTGCCCCAGAACACTATGCAAAAAGATGTATTTCACTGTGTGTTTCGATGTACATGTGACTAATAAGGATCTCTTATCTTACACTCTATTGGCTCGGATGAGTGCAATGCTGACAACTCTTGAACACTGACAACTTCCAAAACAAGGCAGCCTGCTTGATTGGCATCCCATCAACCACCTTGAATATTCATTCTATCAACCACTGGCACAGAATGGCTGGAGTGCACTGCAGTTACTAACCCAGGCTTTGAATGGGTTACTTGGCGGAGAAATGGCTTGGCAAAAAGTTCCCGTTTGACTAGGGAGCAGCTGTAATGTGTTGTCACCGTACTGCAGCTTGGTAGGATTCTCACTTCTAATTCCAGAGGCTCTAGCTCCACTTTATCAAGTTGAGAGATTAATTCAAGCTGACACTCCAGTGCCATTTCAGCGCATGCTGCAGAATTCAGAATTGGAGGTACGGACATCCAGCTGAGATAATAAATCAAGGCCACCTACCATCTTCTGTGGATATAAAGAATCCATGGCACTATTTCAAAGCAGAACAGAGTATCCACCCAATGAACTGGCCAACATTTATCACTTATCCAACATGACTGAAACAGGTCATCCAGTCATTGACTCATTGCTGTTTGTTGGAACAAACTTTTCAAACATTCACTGCCATATTTCAGAAATTGAAATATTTACAACACTTCATATATATTTCCTTGGCTGCAAAGCACTTTAGGAAATCAAAGTGGTGTCACAGAATGCACGTCAATCGTTTTTCACCAATAATTTTAAATTGACTTTAAATATTTCAAATGTTTTCTGCCTTGCTGGTGGTGGAGGTTTCTGACTTCATTCCAAATCACTGACGAGTTTCAGCATCTGTTTTGCAACCTGTCCCTGAGTAGGCAAGGTCACAGATTCTCACAACATATACCCATCATTTCCAATGGGGAATACAGCACAGTTCTAATTGTGCGAATCCTTCTGTGGTCAATTGCACTGTTCTTGATCCAGTGCATTGGCAGATGTCAGAAGTTCAATGAAATACTGGATATTAAGCAAGTGGCAGAAATCCATTGGGATGACATCATATGGCACAAACTGCCAAGTGAATAAGCTTCTTATTATGCTTTAGCTGAATTAACCCACTTTGGATTTTTTTTCCTCATAGTCTATATTGCTGATATTTTTTTCCAGGAGCTTTCCCAGAGGTTGTCCTATCTGCCCCTGAAACGTCAGCAGTTTGGGTCACAGTCAGGCTGGGGTTTGCATGGATCATCTGCCGGTGTCACAGATTTCATTCAGGAAAACCTGTCAGGAAATATGCTCCTTTGTCACAAAGATAGTTCCTATTCTGAAATACTATCTCACTGAATGAAAATGCCACTGATCAAAACAAGATTTTGTGATAAATCAAAAAAGATATTAAATATTATAATAAAATAAAAACAGAAAATGCTGAGGATACTCAGCAGATCAGATAGCATCTGTGGAGACAATCTTTAGATCAATAATCCTTCACCAAGTTATGACAATTTTACTGATGGATATAGTTGAAAATGAAGAAGGATTTGGATTCATTTTTCTTAAACTTGGGATACCTTCACAGCCAATGGAACAATTTTTGAATTTAGTCACTGTAGTAATGTAGGAAGTGTGGCCGTTAATTTAGATTACGACTCAGCATTTTTATTACTGGTAATGGCATAGCTTTTAATACACATTGTGTGACAATCAAAACGCCATAACACAACAGGATCTGAAATAGTATCTGTTTCTGTTGTAATTATCATGCACTGTGCATTCAACACAGACTCCATTTTCCCTTAAACCTACGTCTCAATGGCCATCATGAAAGAGGTGATTCTAGCAGGTGGAGGTAACCTGACTCCCAAGCAGGTTCATAGTTATAATAGATATCCCAAAGGGCTGGTGATTAAAGCCCGAAGTGATGCAACAGAATCCATCAGTTAAGAAAAATACACCTTGGGCCTTTCACCACTCTAACCAGGTTCTAATCCTGTATTAAATGAACTTCAAGTCACTGGAGAGCACCTTTCAAAACAGTGTAATAGTTAAGTCAAGTTCCGATACATGAAACATTGTGAGTCTGCAGCAAGTGATTAGAATCTGGAATGTACTGCCAGGGGATGTAGTGAAGGAAGATTCTATCATGGCATTCAAAAGTGAACTGTATAAGCAAAAATGAAATAAAGTGAAGGTCTATTGGGAGAGGGGCAGAGTAAGACCAGCTGAATTTCCCTTGTATAGGGCTGGCAACTATTTTGGATGGATGTGTAATAAAAGGTCTTTGAATGCAAGTTCTTTTGATAATACCTACCTGAACAAACATCATTAATCTACAGTAAAAACAGAAACTGCTGGGAAGTCAGAAGGTCAGGCAGCATATGTATAGAAAAAAAGCAGGGTTAATATTTCAGATTGATGACCCTTCATTATTTTGGATTTCAAGCATCTGCAGTTTTGCTTTAGGATTATCAATTATTGGGATCTTGTGTTTATGCTTCAACTTTAGTGTGTTGAATTTTAAATATTAGCAAATTATATTGAAAGATTGGTGTTGCTAAAGAGAAGTAAAGCTCATAACTTTTTAGTAAAAAGTTAAAAATCCTTGCATTTCTATAGCACCTTTTGTGGCTCTGATGGGCTCCTTCCCTGCTGTAACCTTTCTCTGGGTCTGTTCGTGCAACCCACAGGGTTGCAAGTTGATATATGGCTCCCTATATTTTCTGATTTTCTTTTTCACTTTCTCTCCATCTGGACTGCATCATTCATGGATAACAGTTGTACTCATCACACTGTGAACAGAGATATTTCTGGCAAAGGAAAGCCCATTATTAAAATAGACCACTGTACATCAGGGATGCAATGATAACACAAGCTGGTCTAAATGTAATCATGAGGAACAATAATCAGCTTGGAAAATACATTTGATTATTATTTAAAAAAAGGACCAAATGTTTCTTTTACAGTTACTACTGACAATTTGCGTTGAATATTATGCTTGCATGTCGCAATTTTATTCTGGTGTTTTTGCTTAAATTCATTATTTTCCTTTAATAATTAGGCCAGTCATATTTAAGAATAGCAACATGGTGCAGGGTGATTAATGTGATTGAATATGGGTTTATCACATGAAGTAAGCATTTTAAATCAGTTTCGTCCACATCCTGTGAATAACCCAATTCGAAGAGCTGAAAATGACTTAAAAATATACAGCCATTTCCTAGCTTCTGTAGTCGGCTTCTTGATACATGAAAAAAAATACTCACAGTTTTTAAAACATGTATATTCATGAACTTGCACGTAAAAGAGCATCATAATTTTAAGAAACTCTTCAAAGACTATCAAATAGGACCCATGATGATTAATTCCTTCAGATTTACAATCGAGCTTTGTGTTTTGTTGCTTACACAAATGCAGATCATTGTGAAAACTTTATTTACACTGGACACAAGTGAAAATGAAAAACTGAGGATAGAGGAAATCTGAAGGAAAACACAGAAAATGCTAGAAATAATCAACAGTTCAGGCACAACAGGTGAAGGGAAAATGGTGATCGACCTGAAACATTAACTCTGTTTCTCTCTCCACAGATGCTGTCTAACTTGCTGAGTATTTCCGGCACTTTCTGTTTTTATTACACTTTGTCCCAGAAATTCCTTGACAATGTATTCCCATTTGGTTGATCGTGGGTGAATTGTTTTGTTGTGGAAACTACACTTGAAAACGAATTCCATTTATACATCATCCCTAATATAGTTAAAAATACTCCCAAGGATGTTCATAGCAATACAGTCAAATGAAAATTGATTTTGAGTACAGGCAGTGCCCAGGTTACGGCATGGTTCTGTTCCTGGAACTCTTCATAACCTGATCGATTCATAAGCTGAAAATTGTATATGGGAGAGGATCACAGAAACAGCTGTGATGGGAGAGCGAGCAGGCGCGGGAAGAGCAGCCTTCAGCTGACCTCGCTGACTCGATTGTGCGGCTCGGAGAGGCAGATGCTGGTGGTGATAGAAGGCATGCGGAATTGCCCTGCTCCCAGTAGAAGATGCCTGCTGCCCCACAGCAGCCAGCTGGTCCATCCCAAATGCTCACTCATACGTATGGGATGTCCATAAGTCAGGCATTCATAACCTGGGGAGAACCTGAAACAAAGGAGATATTAGATCAGGGTCCTACCTTAGAGCATTCCTGAAAACCTGTATCTGGTCGATGATGTAGATTTTCAGGAATGCTCCAAAGAAGGAAAAAGAAGTAAATAGGCAGAGAGGAACCCCAGAGCTTGGGGTCTCAACAGCTGAAAGAACAACTGTCAATAACAGAAGGATGAAAATTAAGGATGAGAAGAGTGCAGAGCTGAAAGGATACAGATACCCTGTAGGGTTGTAGGACCGGAGGGAAATACAGAAATAGGGAGAGGTTGGATCATGGAAGGAGTTGAAAGCAAGGATGAGAATTTTATGATAACTGGGGATAGACACAGGGTGGCAGGTATAAGGCCAGTGTGCAGAATTTTGGATGATCTCAGGTTTAGAGAAACAATTCAGACTGCCTAAAGCTCTTTTTTTCCAAAACTAGAATAGACTGAGATTTAAAGCTATTCATTAATCCTCTGCGTAATTACTATATCAGTGGCTGAAGGCAGATTTGCTGCGTTTATAACAAAAACAGGAAATGCTTGAAAGATTCAGCAGGTTAGGCAGTGCCAACAGAGAGATAAAGGTAAAGTATCCAAATGAAAGTCTTGACCGGAAATGTCACCTGTCCATTTTCCTCAACAGATGCTGCCTGATCTGCTGACTTCCTCCAGTGGATCGATTTTTGCCTCCTGTCAACAAAGTGAACATTTCAGGTCAATGACTTTTTATCATCATTGACTCTTACTTGCATTTAGGAAAACGAGAGATGATCTCATTGAGAGATTCTGAGAAGGATTGAGAGGTAGATGACAGAAGATAATTTCCCTCAGATGGAGAGCACAGAACTTGGGGCCTCAGTATACGGATAAGGGGTTGGCCATTCAGGACTCAGAATAGAAACCTTTCTTTAAGGAGGTGGTTGTAAACCTTGTCAATTCTACATCTTACAGGACAATGGGTACTCAGTCACTGAGTGTGTTCAAGGCTGAGATCAAAATGATCTTCTTTGAACTAAGGGAAATAGGGAACGGGTAGGAAAGTGGATTTGAGGCAGAGGATCACCTCTGATGTTAACTGGCAGAGCAGGCTCACAGACCATCTCACTAACCCTTGCTTCTATTTCTTACATTTTTATTGAAACTGGAAGATACTGGAGATCCTACATCTACTCCATTGATCTTTCTGAGCAATTTCATAGCTGAATGACATTCTGGAAATTAATGATTTTTAATTATGTTTCAAGATCAAAAGTGAATGGAGAAGGGAGTGATGAGTTACACCAATCCTTCTCTAACCACAAATGTTTATAATACCTGCCATTATTACTGAGTGTAAATACTTGAGCGATCAGGCACCAATTTAAATTCCACATTGATTTCATTACATTAAATATAGTAATCTGATTTCCATTTCTAAAAACAGCAACTTACAAATGAAGCCAATGAACTGGGGATTTAGACATGTATATAATCCACAGGTGTTCATAAACAAATAATCATCATTAGTTTGAACTGGTGGTAAAACAAAATGAGCGATAGCCTTGAAGCTGGACCAATGCCCGACAGTTAACAACTTTCTTTTAACAAGAGGAGAAGGAGTGGGGAGTGTGAGCATTATTAAATTTAGATTTAGTGTAAAGATTGTCTGGATTGTTCATTATGAAAACAATTGGAATTTTGGAAAAAAATTATGTCCTGT
>JARFYF010000022.1:16522046-16533506 GCA_030265395.1 Rhina ancylostomus | reverse complement strand
ACATATCCTACAGCCAAGTACTTATATCAGAAGAGAATAATTTCAAGTATTAGGCAAAACAAACAACTGCCTTGGAAACTGAGCTTAACCTACAACCCATCCTACAATCGGGGCTGCAGCCTGTCCACCACAGGTGTAACAAATGCAAAAGATGCCACTCATGTTCTGGAGTTTGCTCTCCTATCGAAATGAGCCTTCGCCCATGGGAGTGGCCAACTATTGCTTCACTAGCCACACAAACAACATTCACCATAGTGCCAGAAAGCAATGTGAGATTTACTATTCTATCAATAACCAAAGTGCAGAGATTTGTAGGCAGATCTTTAAAAGACAATTGATGTTGCTTCACTAACAACATTACCACTCCTGTAGACCAAGGTTCATCAAATTCCAATGATTTATCAGTGAACAGACAGCAAATGCTGAGTGTTGCCTTACTGCAACAGAAATCTACTTCTGAGATTAAGTGTGTTCAACAGCCATGAGCAACTCAAGGATCCCAGAAACTTTGCAAATGCCACTAGGGGAGTATCACGTGAGAGTAGTTATGTCAGCAATCATTCTTTAAAATAACCACAGTGGGCTGCTATTTGAGTGAGGGATAAATTCAAAGCAATTATTGAACTTGGCATTTTAGACTGCAATGTATTTTCATAACAGTTCCTACAGCTGTACTATCAGTATTCATTAATATAAATGCATATTAATGCAGCTTTGAAGAAGTGATTGAGTGGATAATAAGGTCATGAACAGTAATGGAGTTTTGTGCAACTTGTCACAAAGGTTTTATGAGCTGATTTCTGGACATTAGTTATGATGCACTCAGCTCAACCAACAAGTTGTTCTTCTCCTTCAGCTTCATCCAATCCTTCCTCATCAGTTGATGACTTTTTATTGAGCAGCCTCTTCCTCTCACAGTCCTCTCAGTTTTGCTATCCTGTACAGCATGCTAGTGACACATCAGCCCAATTACTAAATTATCTTCCTGCATTGAATCTGCGATTGAATCAGAGCTGTTCAGATGCATTGGGGACGCAATGAGGTATCATCAGTCACATTTGCAGAGGGTGTCACATGATCCTAAGCAGCTCTTTTCAATTTCTGGAAGAGTGAAATTGAGAGAGGATGAATGAGTGTAATTGGATAAAGCAGTTATGATAGAAACTAGCACAGGATTGCATCTCTCTTATGTGGTAATCATAGACAAGTGAGACAATAATTGAAGGACTGCCATTCCAGCTGACAAACACTGCTGATTAACTTCTGTTGCTTGTTGGATATCTGAGTGTAGCCCATAAAGACCTGGATATAAGGGAAGCCAGTCCTTCCAATGTATCCAAGAATTCTCTATTTTGATATTAATGTCATAGGAAACTGATGCTTGGCCCTGAAAAATACAGCATTGCAAACTACAGGTAATAGATCCTTTAATAGTCTGGAAAGGAGACTAAGACAAAAACTGGTGATAAGTTTTGACAGTTACTGGCAGAGCATTTCCACCTCCATCAAAGACAAGCAACTTGTGCTGCATGAGGTTGCATGTATCAGAGGTCAGATGAAGTAAGCCTAAGGATAGTGATTCTGTGGAAGGCAACTCAGATTTTAGACCCTGTTACCCAGTAAAAGCCTTCTATGATCTCCATCCTACTAATAGTCTTAAGTACTACTTGTCCTGGTTAATGAGGCTACTGCTGATGCTCCCCTTTTTTTTGAATTATTCTTCCATCCACAACTATGAATCAAACCTTTGAGAGCTTAATCAGGATCAAAAAGACAAAAAATTGACAAAAACAAGCAACCTCCAGTCCACTTAAAATCAATCAAGCATAACACCACATTGGTCCCTATGAAATTAGGGTCCACATTTGAGTTAGTGTTTCCACAGAACTGGCAATCCTCTGAGGCTTATACCATCTGGGTTTTTGGCTCAGCAAAAAAGATCACAATGGCATTTTAATTACTTTAAATAATTCTGATTTAAAGGCACTTACTCATAGTACCTGTCTCAAGCATGTAAATGTGTGATGCTGTCTGAGCTTTTCCAGCATTTTCTGTCAGCATGGTCCATTTTCAGACAGAGCAGCAGAGTCAGCTTCTCAGGTGGATGCAAAAGCTTTTGATCTATTACTTTGCAGATATGCAGGACAGTGATCCCTGGGGTCATGGCCATTATTTATTTTCTGATTAATATTATTTTTTAAAAATGTGGTTATCACCACATTACTATTTCTGGGAGTTTGTGTACACAAATTGGCTACAATAATTTCCTATATTATAACAAAGACTACATTTCAAAAGCATTTACTTCACTACAAAACATTTTGGAATTGAAACGTGCTATAAAAATACAAGTCTTTTGTTCTAATTCACCAGGTCATAGCAAGCATTTTAAAACAAATTATTAATTTTGAAATGAACTGATAATGAAGTAGCTGCCACTAAAGTTCCAAATTTAGACCATAATGACAAAGCAGGACAAAGTGGGACAAATCCAGAGGTTTACAGCAGGCCATTAGGTATTCCAGCTCTTTCCCTCAGCAATCCAGAATTATTTGCATAATTAAACTCTCTTCAAGTAGCTACGCACAGAATCATATTCCCAATTTCAATATTGAATTTTTTCCAGTAAAATTATTTTAAAATGACAATATTAATAATAGTTATCTGAACAATTCAAACATTAACCAGGCTGCCAGGGAGGAGCCTGATTAATACATACCCATCAATAATAAAGAATTCCATCAGAGGATAAATCAAAATGTTCCATTCCTATCACTAACTAGCATCTTCAAGTTGGTTTCAATAGACTAACAGTACCAACATTTCTGCAACCAACAATGGGTGGGCAACCAACCATTCTTGATGCAAAATTCTAGATACAGACAATGCAATCAGTGACAATGTAAAAATATTCAACACTGATCATGAAGTTCCCTAAAATGGCCTAGCAATTTCTGTGATGAAAATATGTCTACTTCTGATGCCTGTTCTTGTCAAGCTTCAATTCAGGTGGATTTCCATTATTCAGCATCTGTGATTCAGCCAACCTCATTAAATAATTCTCAAAAAGTAAACCAGAAACCAAAGAGCAACATTTTTAATTAACTTTGAGTATTTTGCAGAGTGCTAAATAAAGATTAGAAAATACACATGGTTAAGGTAGAAACAAAAGTATCATAAACTTCCTTCATTTCTCTGTTTTAATACTCTTTCCATCAAGGTTACCTAATTTTCCTCAATCACTATTTTAATACTTGAAAGGTCATCGACTCAGAAGGTAAGCAAAACAAATCAGCAAACAAAATGCAATAACTGGTGCAGATTAAGATTGCACAAATGGTCATGGAATTATGCTTAGATAATTTAATATTCTAATGTAGGTTAGTCAATATCAGCTAAAAGAATTTCCAGATATTGTTTTAAATGTTTTCTTTGAATGGTTTACATCACTCTCAGAAAAGAGACTGATACTTTCAAATGGAAAATGAAGTTCAATACAGATAAATGCGATAAAGTTCATTCTATAGGAAAAAGAGGTAGTATTATGACTTAGAAAGTGCAAGCCTAAGTGGGATAGAGGATCAAAGAGATTTCAATGTATTTGCACACCAATCACAACATTGTGTTACAGGTTACTAAGCCCACAGAAAAAATTCAAGCAGTCATTTATTTCCAGAGGGATAGAATTGAAAAGTAGAGAAGTTCTGCTAAACTTGAATTGAAATTTGGTTAGATAAGGACTGTATACAGTTCTGGTTGCCAATTTTTTTTTAAAGGATAGAGAGGCTATGGAAAAGATGAAGAGAAACATTATAAGGATAATACCAGAAATATGAAAGTTCACATGACAAAAAAAGATAAACAGAATGGGCCCCTTTCCTCTTGAGAAAGGAAGGCTAAGTGGTTAGCTAATGGAAGTAATTAAAATTATTATAGGTTTTGATAGAGTGGAAACATAAATAATAAGTCCAAATGAGGAGGAGTGTAAGCCATCAATCTAAGACAGAGAACAAGAAAAAAAGAATTCAAAAGAAAGCTCCTTACTCAAAGGGTGGTGAAAATATGGAACTTGCTACTGCAGGGAACAGTCGAGGCAAATTGTAGAGGTAGATTTAAGTGGAAGCTGGCCATGAAGATGAAGGGAATGGAGGATTACACTGGTAGATTTAAAGAAAGACAGGAGGCAAGAATGGAGCATAGATGCCAGCGGGGACTGGCTGGGCAAATAGCCTGCTCCTAGGCAGTATAACCCTTGTAATCAACTTATAGATGACACCTTTGGCACCGTAGCACTCCTTCAGCACAGCATTGGAGTTTCAACCAACACTTTTATGCTCAAGCTTCAGGTTTCTGATTTGAACTTATTACTTTTTTGGAATTCATTGATATGGATTCCACCACAGTTAATTTATCTGACTCCATGAAATGCAAGCAGATGCACTACCATTCCTGGCAATGGACTCCTCCCAGACCTGTGCCACCCAACCAATAAACATGGGGTAGAGTCAAAGCAAGGACACTCCTTTACTCTCCCCATCTCCTTCTATCCTTCCTGCACACAGGGTTCATACCATCTTTTCTCTTCCTCCACCTCCCCATCTCTCTCATTTCCTCCATCTTCCCTTCCACCCCGGCTTCCCTTTCTCCCTCTGACACTGTGGGGAGGGGGTGTGTGGGGGGGNNNNCGCGGGTCTCTCTCCTTCTTCATTCACCCCTTAACAGCTCTTGCTGCTCAGCTGTACAGAAAACAACCCTTCACTGCCTCTCCAAGAGTATCTGTCTCCATCCTTCTACCCTCCTCTTTCTCCTTTTATCCCTGTTTATCTCTGTCTCTCTTTTCCCCCCCCAGGGACAGTTACTGCATAGCAGAGCAAGTAATTAGGCCTTGCTTTCTCCTCAATTCTCATAACATTTTCCCCCCTTCTCTCTCTCTCTGTCCCTCAAATGTCACCCTTCTCCCAGGTCTTGTTGCCCTGCAAATTACAAAGCATAAAGAGTCTGAGACAAGCACAAGCTTTTGGATGTTGGCAGAGTAACTGGTTAAATCCTCATAATTCTGAAGATTAAAGTGAACCATGAAGACAGTGGTGAGGGATGGTCTGAAAGAGGGAAACAATCCAACTGTTTTCCTAAATTTGTGGAGTAATGTGGGTGAATGTCAATAACTTTGTGGTTATTATTTCCATTAAATGGGGCCAGTGTGTACCACCAAATACATAACATTTTTCAAGAATTGATTTCCTCAAAATTGCCCAAGGTAGCTTGATTTATTTATTTTGCTAATCTTAATTTTCCAATTTATCCTTCTATAATATTTATATCTTTTGTCGATAAAATATAATTACTAATCTAATGTGACTTTAAGAGGAACTTGCTTTGCTGCTACTAACAGTAATAACAAACACCTAAACAGCTCTAATTTTGCAGTTTAACAAATATTTGAAAAGCATTACTGCCAAGAACTTATTTTTTCTTGTCACAGTTGGCATAAAACATAGAAAAACATCAATTCCTAATGGTTTCAAATATTTATACATAGAATAGCAATTTCACTTAAATTTAATCCTACTTGAACGTTTGCTTATTTTTAGCAAACAGAAAATTTGGAAAGGGACTTCAGATTATTTTATCACATAAAATCTAAGCTCTTATGAACTGAAAACCCAAATAATTATATTACAAGTTTTTAATGCAAAAATACTTTAGAAAAAAAATGATTTCACAATAAAATCATTTGAATCAACTTGTTTAATATTCAACATTATCCCCTTGTCTATATCAAAAACAAATAATATCTGTAATTGTTAACTATTACTTTACATTTTTATCAGTGTTAGTTATAATTCCAGTACAATATGCAAAAAATAACTTTCTGGTTTATCCATCTGTACAAGTTTTAGTGGATAGGAACACAGACAAAAAGTCAGTTTCCCCAAAAATGGCAGTACCATAGCACTGTTGCCAGATGGAGAAGATATTCCTGTCTGATCCTCTATGTTTTTTGCTCATTAATTTAACAGTCACCACCACTGTTGCTATTTTAGTTCACCATATCTAAAAGAAGCATTCAATGCTCCTCTAGAAGCATTGCAAAGGAACTTGCACCATTTTGTTTAGGGAGCACCTGCTGTTGGGCATACCTGGGACAACAAGGTCTTAACAGGGTAGCTCCAGATTTGACAAGATAAATGAATGTTGTACTTTCACCCTTTGACCACACCACCACCCTCCCAAACACCCACTGCTCCCTCTGCCCTGTGATGATCTCCCCTCAATGAAAATGAAAGTCCCCAACACCCTTTTTCCACCTTAGCTGGAGTCATATCTTTCAAAAAGATGCTATAGTAATTAGAAGTCAATCATATCAGCCCCAGGACATGACTGCTGAAATAAAAGCAGGAAAACAGAACTGGTCAGGCAAATGTAGAAAGAGGAACAATTACTTTCAGAGTTCCTTAGGGCACCAGGGCCAACAATCTTCAGCTGTTCATCAATGACCTTCCTTCCAACATGAGGTTTTAAGTTTGGATGTGTGCTGATGACTGCAACATGTTCAATTACATTCACAACTCCTCAGTAAATGAAGCATACAATCAGTAGGTTCAATAATGGCTGATAAAGTGGCAAATAACATTTGTGTCAGAGAAATGTCAGGTAATGACCATCTCCAACAATACTACTACCAGTTAATGGAATGCCTCAAGATCCTAGAATTTACTGGTGTATTTGGTCCTGAGTGAGCCAAAGTAGCTGGGGTTCCTAAAGTAGTGGAAACATCAACTGACTCTTTGCCTTTATTATCATTTATCTTGCAAGAAGTAAATGGGAAAATAAATCCAGAAAATAAAAAATCAAATCAGTTTCTGGGATTTCATCTGTATCTTAACAGAATAACATTGGGAAATCAGAGTCATCAAGATTTTTACTTTAAACTAATATCAACTGGTGCTATATAAATTGAAACATGCCATTACAACAGAAAATATCCAACAAAATTACATTGCAGTAATTTCATAATTGTATCTTATTCTCATCCTTGTCTAATTCTGAAATTCATTTTTGAAATATAGATTGTTCAATCATGTTAAAATTACACTTTCCATGTTAGCAGCTTGCTGCCTGGATTTGCATAAGAATGATCTACATTGTTGTTTGCTTTTATCTATTCTGATGACTTGATAATTTCATTCTCTGCTAAATTATTCTTTATATATTTAATGAGCAAAATTTTTAAAAACACTTGCTATTTTTAAGTAGACATAATTTAAAAGAAAGCTTGTGACAAAAATATTTCACCAACACAAATGCAATTTCTCTCTCTGCCAAATACATATCAATGTACCAACTTGCAAAGCAAAAACTGAACACAGCATCAGCAAATAAAAGTGCAAATATAAATCTTCATTTGTCGCCAGATACTACAGAAATACTTGTTTCAAGTTCAGACATGACAACTGCCAAAAATAACATGATCAAAACATGAAAGAAGTTTACATTAATTGCCCTTACCTTGGTTCCAACAGAATCCATCTGCACCATTATTCAGTTAGATTTTCATTGCTGTAAGACTTAAAATTTTGACTTTATCCCTTGTTTTCTTATTAAGACACTGAGCAGAATTCACAAAATCTGCATAAATTCTTTTTCAAACTGTTACAGTAAAGTTATGTGCACTCCAAGGAATGGCCATGAACCTTAAATTACATTATTGGTGCACACAATGTCTATAATGATGTTCACTGTGAACAGAAAGTGAGAGACCACAATCAAATATATATTATTAATAACGTGTGGTTACTTTAAGTGGTTCACAGTATATTGTATAAAGTACTTTATAATGTTATAAAACTACAAGTAAATTAAGGTAGACCATGATTTTGATGCAAAATTAAAATGTTTGGTATATTGGAATATTTTATACATAATCATCTCTAATAATGAGAAATATTTATTAAATTTTGATAATGATATGAGCAGAAATAGACCCTAAATATCTTCAAGCCTGCAATGATATTCTATAAGATCAAGGCTAATGTATGTCTTACAGCAATATTACCACTGGTTTCCCACAACCATCTGATCACTTTTGGAAGTAAAATTCTATCAATTGCAAAAACAGAAAATGTCAGTTAGAAGGTGAGATTGCACCTAAAGACCCTTCAAACTGAAACATTGACTGTTTCTCTTTTCAGTTTTATACTTAATTAACAGCTCATTTTCCAGAGCCTATTGAAGAAGAGGTTGACAAAGATTCATAACCTCCAACTGAATATATTTCTTCTGATATCAGTACTACGTGGCCTACCAAACACCTCAGGTTATACACTTTGTGCTAGACTCTCCAGCTAGAGCCTATCAGCACCACCTTGTAAATTCCTCCCAGAACTTTGTATGTTTGATAAGACCACTTACCATTTTTCAAAACCCTAGAAAAAAATAGGCTCACCCACTCAATTTTCCCACAGAGGATAATCCCCTCATCCCAAGAATCAATCTAATTATTTTACACTACGCCAAGTCAGATATGTTTTTCCTTAGGCATGGAGACAAAAACTGCACATAGTACTCTAAGTATGGTTTCACCAAAGCCCTGTTAGGTTACAAAGACATTCAGTCTTATTCCAACTCCCTTCCATGAAAGGCCAATATACCATTTGCCTCAATAACCACTTGCTATACCTGCATCCTTGGGGAGATCTTCTACTACCTTGGCCTCCTGAAAATAGACCATGCTACTTCTTTCAGTGTGGTCCCAAATGCAGTCTTCAACTGGGAACCTGGCTCCCACCACACCGGCAAGGCCCAGCTCAATGTAATTCAATGGAGGTTGTCTCTCAACATGTGGCCATCTAGAGTAACAAAATGATTTTGACAGCCAATGAGAGCTTGACCCAGGCCCTTCCATCTGTTAAAGCTATCACTAGTATTGATGCTAGTGAATGCTTGTCAATGTTTCAAGTGGAAACCCTGCATCAGGACTGAGAATGGTGAGGGAAAAGAGTCTGGATAAAGAGGAGAGGGGCAGTAGTGAGACAAGAGGACAGAGGAGATTGGTGGATTGAGGGAGATAGGGGGCATTGAAGGATGACAGGCCTTTGAGCCAGGTAGGAGGAGGAGAGGGAGGTGGAGGGCTGAAGTTGGGAGACTTGATAGATGGACAGACAAAAGAGGAAGAAGCTGGAGCCAGGAGGGAGTGGGGAGGGTGAAGATAGAGACAGCTACTGGAGGGGGAGAAGCAGGAAGGATATCATTTGACTTTCCAACTGATTGTTGTACCTTTCAGTGATTTCCATACATCTCAATCTCCCTGAATGCAAATTTTGACAAGTTTTCAATGTTTAAGAAAATGAAAATTAAAAGCCTCATATATTCTACATTCATTTCTTTTATCAGCATTGCTCTCTGGCTACTGTGTGACTCATTTCCAAAGTGCAATGCAGTTACTCAACAAGACTCCTTCAACAGCTTCTTCCAAAGCAACCATCTCCACCATTAGGAAGGACAAAGACACCACCACCCTCCAGTTCCCCTGAAGTCATATACCTCCTGATCTGGAAATATATTGCTGCTGCTTCATTTTTACTAAATCCTAGAACTCCCCACCCAACAGCACTGAGAGTACCTTTAGCAGAAGGACTGGACCACAACTTTTCCAAGGCCATTAGGAATGTATAAATACTGATTTTGTCTGTGACAGTCCTAACCCAAAGAATGAATAAATTCAAAACTGCAGCTAACTGTTTTCTCTCCTTTCTCTGACTCTTTTCTCTCCTCCTACTTTCTTAAATACCACTTTCTTGATCTCTTCCATACAAATGGGACTCTTCCAGAATTGACAATTTTGAATAGTCATTACTATTGCAGTTTTTTTACTATTGCATTATTTCTCCTGTTATCTCTATTAGAATCTATGTTGTAAATTGTCACTTTTCCAGAATATTTTCTTTAATGACATTAATGATGTTAAGTTCTTCATCCTCATTAGGTCACTGGCTACCAAAAATTTTTGATATGTTTATTCTGTCTACTAATGAAAAGATTTTTTTATTCTCCATTATGATTTTTGTTGTCTGTGCCTTTGAGGAATCCAAGTTAACTTGCATTCTCTATTACTTTTTATAAAGAAGATTATACATGATTGTCATTTTCCTAGTTACACTGATACCCCGCATAGTGCTCCCAGGTAGAGTGCTGATTCACTGCAGTACTCATGAACCTTCAGTCTGAACACTCACTGATACAGAGGAAACAGAGTCCTTGGTGGTCATGTTCAAGAATCCCTGAGGATAAAATAAAAACATAAAATGCTGGAAATACTCAGCAGGTCAGCACCTGCAGTATTCTTTTGATTTTCCCACCCCTAAATGTGGTAGCATGGGTGAAGGTATATGGGACACTTGCATTAATTTGTCATGGCATAGAATGTAAGAGAAGGGAGGTTATGATACAATTATAAAAGCTATTAGTTGTCACAGCTGGAACACTCTTTTCAGTCTGGTCACCACACTATAGGAAGGATGCATATGCACAATAGAAAATGCAAAGAATATTCACCAGGATGTTTCTTGGGATGGAGATTTCCAGGAGAGGAGTAGACTGGATGGGTTGAATTTTCTTACAGCAGTGAGGGCTGAGAAGGGACCTGAATGAAGTATACAAAATTATGAGAGGCATGAACAGGTTAGATAGTGGGAATCGATTGCCTTAGTAGAGATGTTAATAACCAGAGGCTACAGGTTTAAGGTAAGGGACAGGGGATTTAGAAGGGATTTGAAGAAGCACTTTTTCACCAAGGAGGTGACTGAAACCTGTAACATACTACACAAGTAGTAGAGGCAGTATTGTCACAACATTTAAGAAATATTTATATTAGCACTTGAAACACAATGGCATATAAGGCAACAGTCCGAGTCATGGTAAATGGTTGGCATTGGATGGCCAGCAAGGACAGTGAGCCAAAGAGCCTGCTTCAATGCTACATGACTCTCAGGTACATGCTCCCTTGTACTTCCAAAAACATCACAGTTGGGCTGTCCATTGCTATACTGAGGGCTTGGTGCAAACCTCTGCCCTCATGGTGCTGCAGTGGGAGTCTCTGTGCCGGGAACCTGGTGCACATCTCTGCCTTCCACTGGTGGTCTTGCAGCAATGAATGGTTCATGGTTATGGTGGGGACAGGCTGCCTATGTGCACCTGGAATTTGGTAGTAGGGACAAGAAGTGCAGCTGCTCAGTGCTCAGATACATAGTTCCAGATTGTACTCTGGCTGATTTGCTGATTTCAGTGACTCCTGAGGTCATGCAGCATGTGGATGTGATGGAGGCTGAGAAATTAAGGTGTCTGTGTCACAGTGTTGATCCAGAGTAAACACAGAACCCAAATGGCAGCACACTGATACAAGACTGGAGTCAGGATACTTCCTCAGGACAAACACAGGCAGTAACTGGAAGGAATCTTGCC
>JARFYF010000022.1:16309182-16323503 GCA_030265395.1 Rhina ancylostomus | reverse complement strand
TGGAATGGAAAGCTTCATCATGAGAACAGATGCTGTGGAGGCAGAGGAACTGAGAGAAGGGAATAGCATTCTTACAAGTGATATGTTGGGAAGAGGTGTAGTCGAGGTAACTGTGAGAGTCAGAGGGTTTGTAAAAGATGTCGGTAGATTATCTGTCTCCAGTGATGGAAACAGAGAGAGAGAGAAGACAGGGGAGAGAGGTGCCAGAGACGGACCAAGTGAACTTGAGGGCGGGATGGAAATTGGAGATGAAGTTGATGAAACTGATGAGTTCCGCATGGGTGTGGGAAGCTGCACCAATGCAGTCGTCACTGTAGCGGAGAAAGAGTTGGGGAGTGTTACTGGTGTGGGTTTGGAACGTGAACTGTTCCATATAGCCAATGAAAAAGCAAGTGTAGCTGGGGCCCATGCGAGTGCACCTGGCTACACACATTTGATCTAGAGAAAGTGGGAGGAGTCAAAAGACAAGTTGTTGGGGGCGAGTACCAGTTCTGCCAGATGGAGGAGGGTGGTGGTGGAGGGGAACTTGTTGGGTCTGTTGTCAAGGAGGAAGCAGAGAGCCTTGAAGCCTTCTTGATGGGGGATATAAGTGTACAGGGACTGGACAGGGCTTTAAATGGAGTTTGATTTGGGCCACTATCCAAGCAACCTTGAAAGGAAACATCTGAAGTTATGTATCCTGCTGAAAGAGTCTTCAACCTAGAAATTAAACCATGCAGCACTGATGTTTTTTTGTACAAAATGCACATGAACACAGTTTTGTGGATCTTTGGAATTCCTTACTCCCAAAGAGTTGGGGAGGGAAGCGCATTTGAAGTATTTACAGTGGGGGTAGATAAAATTTTGAAAGATTGAGGACTGAGGGTTGTGGGGATCTGGCACAGGACAGGAGTTGAGGGCTGGGGTAGATTAACCATGATCATATTGAATGGTACGGCAGGCGTAAGGGGTCTACTCATGCTTCTATTTTCTTCTTATGGGTATTTTCACACAATTGTGCCCATTTCAGGTGAAGTTCAGTCCTTTGGAAAACTGGACCAGACATTTTTGGGCACAATTTACCCTAGCAGGGCTTATTTGTATCATTCACCCACATAATGTCTTCATCAGGAGATGGGATATTCATCTTTACCCTTCTGACAGAATCGGAGCCTCAGAGGGCAACCTATGACCTTTGTTTCTAAATACCAGTAAAACAGAGAGCAAACAGCACATCAGGATGGCTCGGAGAGGTGAATTAAAGTGTTGTGACCATGAAACTCGTGTTGCCAAATGTCTGAGTTTGCATTGCATTATATACTTAATTATTGGATCTTCTAATACTTGGTGTAACCTTTAAAAATCATCTACAGACTTGAAATGCTACAAACTCTACCTGAATAATGAGCCTGTACCTCACTGTGGTATGAGGAAGGGGATGTGGTCACAATCACCAAAGACACAGAATTTCCCTCTTCCATTACTTTACCCAACCCCCAATATTTTTAAAAATATTTTATTTACAGTGTGGTAACAGGCCCTTCTGGCCCAATGAGTCTGCGCTGCCCATTTTAAACCCCATGTTTGCCTACCATTCTCCAAACCTTTTGCCACTAATCTCTGCTTTCTATTCTCCTAAACCAATTTCCTATCCATGCTGCTACTCTTCACTCTCATGCTGAGCTTTGCTCAACAACTTTTTATGTGGTCATTTATCAAATGTTTTTTACAAATCCATGTAGGCAACCTCTCCTACATTCTTTTCATCAACTTTCTCTATTACCTCAACAAAAAATTCACTGGCGATGGTCAAATGCAACTTGCCTTCAACACGTCTGCTGAATGAACTCAAACACATCCAAATGCTTATTAATTATTTCTCCCTGATTATTGTTACTGAAAATGTGTTCATTTATAAATTAGATTTGTAGTTCAAAATGTAACAAGCTATGTTTTGGCTTAATTTGGTTTTGTTGGAAATATGGGCTAAATTCTAAAGAAACTATTATGGAAAATTCTTAGCTGTGCTTAATGAGGTGATCTTTTCCAGGATTCAGTTCAGGAGATATTTATTAAAGGAATCAACACAATGGAATTGCTTCGAATGGTTTTAATAGCCTCTTGTCTAACTTGCCAACTTTGGACTATTGGAAGTTCAGAATCTACAACTACTGACGATACAATGGAATCACTGACTAGTTATGCAACATCTTCAGAGATAAATTCAGCTGTCACTGACACAACACCTGTAATTACCACTCTCAGTACAATTTCTGTGGAGTCAACCAGCAACAATTCCATTGTTATTAATTGGGAAATAAATTCGACCACTCCCATGGAAAGCACAAATGTCCCACACACTACATCAGTGGCAAACACTTCTCTACCTGTATATACAGAAACAAATCACATTGATACAAGCAATGGCACTACTGAACGAGCAGAAACCACCAGCAAGCCGAATATGACAATGGCAAATCCTAATATGACATCTATGGTGACTAATGGTACAATCACCATAGAATATACACCCACAGCAAACACAGATCTTACAGATTCTGGACCAACAATATTCAGCAACACTTCAACATCTAGCTCAGGTAACAACGCTAGTACAATTTCAACCACCTTACCTTCATCTACCAGCAGTACGACAATCAGTAGTACAGCAACTTCTGTAACAACCACCAATGATTTTACCACTATCAATACAACCAGTGAAGCAGCAACTAACAATGGGAAAGGTAAGACTTTTAAAATGATTATCAAGGGTATATTTTAATTTATGTTTCCAGCATTGCAAAAACTTGTAACCCTGAACCACATTAACCCAAAAGGCAAACATATACAGGTTGAAATGCTCTGACAGACATTCTGTGGCCCAGCATGTTCTGAATCTGTGGCATAGATCAGTACTAATCAACTAATTCTAAGATCTCACTAAGATCTAAAATTAACTAAGATCTGAACGTATCTGCAGCTAATTAACCTACTAGTGTAACTGTTGCAATCTCAGCTGACAGCGATCTCAGCCGACAACTTTTTCAACTTACGGAACCTTCAGGTCAAAGACAGTTCTCAGGAACAGAATCCTTACATAACCCAGAGAGTGTCTGGGTACATTAAGAGAACAGCTCTCCTGCTCAGAGGAAGACAATTAGTGGGTGATTTCTGTGGTCTGGCATTTTCCGTGATCCTGCACCGGTCAGAACAAGAAAATTTCAATCTGCACAACTCTGTTATCAATATGTTTGCCTCTAATGTTGTCAATCTACATTTAATGCTAAACTGGAAAAGCCAGCTGTTCCAGGTGTAATTCTTCTCAACTATTATAGCATGACTTTTTATTGTGAATCATTTGTTTACATTCTTATTTTAACTTACAATTGCATAGCCCGTTATGCCTCTGGCCAACAGATCCCTGACAGGTCTGTGAAAGTGTTTGCCAATTCACAGTACTTTCCCATTGGCTTAGCACAAATTTCCTTAAACAGTGTCAGCTGGCTTTCAACTTTCCTGCCAATGGATGCAACATCTCCCCAACTACTTTATCAAAATAACAGTGCATTTTTAAGTATTAACATGTTCTTCAGAGAGCTCCAGAGTCAGATCTGCATGGGTGATCACGCCAACCCTCTTCATCCTTGTGAAGGACGGTGCAGTCCCGACAGTGACTGTGTAGAGGCCCCACCCACAGAACATCACTGACAGACTTTAATAGAGGGCAAAGCAGAGGATGAAACTTTGTCCCTTGTCAAAACTCCAAATGGCTTTAACCACTTTTACACATCTTTGACATTCCAGCACAACAAAAAATACAATGTTTTTTTTGAAAGAAAAATTAATTATGATTGCGTGTGATTAAAACCATGACTTACTTCTGAATTACTGAACAACAGTGGGTCCAACAATTTCCCCCACATGACTACTCTGCCTCCAGTTAACAGAGATAGATAAAGGAAAGACGATAATACAGGAAAGGGCTTCACTGGCCTTGCCTTCTTACCAGCAGTCAGAAAGCTCTGGAGTAAAAACACAGGCCTAACATTTTTAATACCCAAGCTCAACACTACCTGAGGCTACTTCTAAAATTCATCTGTACAGTTCTTGCAGGGAGCAGAATCAAACGGAATTCATTTGGCATTGTGGTATAAGAAGTAACTCTGAAGCAAAATGTGTTTAATTTACTGTTTTGTGAATCTAAGTATTTTCACTGGGTAGTTGTGCTAATGGAACATAGGGAAAATCCAGTTAATAGGTGCATTAAGCCAATGAACTAGTTTTGCTTCAATTTCTGCATAGCTGTTTACTGCTGAACTAAAACTGCTATCTGAATCATAAATTATTAAACCAGTAATGTTCTACAGTAACTCATTAAGGCAGTAACAGTGTGCAGTAACAGGCCAGCATTGCTCAATGAGTGCCATTTTGTAATCATAATTATTTCCATAATATTTTAGATCTAACACCTGTGGGCAATGAAGATAAAGGAGGTGTGGTGATCGGGGCCATACTTGGCACCATTTTGGGTATCACCCTGGTCTTGCTTCTTGTTTACATTTTGTGTACACGCAGAAAGTCAGACAATATCAGCCATCGCAGACTGTATGATACTTTCCCTAATGACCCAGGTAAGCAATTAATAAAACTCTGTATCAAAGTGCTGACCCTTCTAAGCAGCTTCATTTAGTTATTAGGGCAAACAAAATGAATGTACTCTGCTACTCCGACTAACCGCTGGTTCTGGGACACCCATAGGATGTTGCCAGACTTCCTCAGAGTCCAACAGGGCAGCACAGGTTTCCTTGGACCTCATAGCTCTTAGGCTGGAACATCTAGCTGTTCTGCCAATGCCAAGGTAACCTAGTTCAACGCAATATTAATTGGGAAGAAACAGCTCCTGGAAATAAAGTACAATTATTTCATTTAATTCAGATTTTAGTGTTTTATTTATTTAAATAACTTTAATTTTTAGCATTGCCACAGTGTTTTTGAATGCTTGCGGATATCTAAGATGTTTACATACATTCAACAGGCGATGAGTCTGGGGTGGGGCCTTGCCAGCTGTCAAAGCCAATCAGTTGGGAGTCACCTCCCAAAGGAAAATCTGTCCCAAGAGAAGGCTATTGGCAAGCTCGGGGGGTAGGGGTTGGGGTTGGGGGGTGTAGGGATCCCCATCAGTCCATGGAAGATCTGCCCCATTAAACATAAATGCTATATGCAAAATATTCTAAAACTGTTTCAAAGTTTCCAGCGAAGTAGGATACTATTCTGCCCATCCGTGCAAGCTCTTTGCAAGACTACTACAAATTCAATTCCAATACTTGGTTCTTTCCCTACACCTTCACATCACTCTTTGGTTGAAATAATTATCCATTTTATCCTTAAAAGAGTGATGGCCTATCTCCACCATTCCTACAAGATTTCAAGAAATATTATTCCCTTCAAATTCATCCCCAGTCAAAATTGATAAACCCCACCATATAGCGTTGCTGTGTGCCATTCCTTGCTTCCAAATTTTGGTTGCACCGAAGACAATAGAATCAAATTTCAGAACTGGCGTACAATGCAACTACTGACTATGGGCGAATTTCCAGGCATATTGGTTTACTTGCTCATTTAAGTGAACAAACATTGACTGCCATCTTGATTCTAGCTTCCACAGCCGGGAGTAAAGCCTTTCATCATGTTATAACATTATTATCTCACATCTCCTGATTCTGATACATCACAAAGGACCCTCACCATCTGGGACATGCCCTCTTTTCATTACTACCATCGGGGAGGAGGAACAGAAGCCTGAAGACCCACACTCAACAATTCAGAAACAGCTTCTCTCCCTCCACCATCATGAACCCATGAACAACTACCTTGTTGTTCCTTTTTTATGCACTATTTACTTACTTTTGTAATTTATAGTAACTTTGTCTTTGCATTGTAACACTGCTGCAAAACAACTAATTTCACGTCAAATGTCAGTGATAATAAATCTGATTCTGAATTCCATTCTGTACTTCTTACCCATTCTACTTCTTCATAGAGTCAAACACATGGAAATAGGTCCTTTAGCCCATCCAGTCCACGTTGACCATTGAGAACACCCACTTACATGAAATTTATACTAATCCCATTTTATTCTCTAAATTCCCATCAACTCCCCCCCGAGACTCTACCATTCACCTACACCCTAGGGGCAATTTACAGTGGCTGATTAACCGACCAACGTGTATATCTCTGGTATGTGGGAGCAAACTGGAGCACCCAGAGGAAAGTCACATGGAGAACATGCAAACTCCATACAGACAACACAGAGGGTTAAGACTGCACCAAGGTCAGCAGAGCTGTAAGGCAGCAGTGTGTCAGTCCAGCTGTGCAGTGTGCTGCCCACTTCTTGTCTGCAGCTTTCTTTGTTTCTCTGAACTATGATCCGTTACAGAAAAGAGAGAGTGGAGGAGAGAGAGAAGGGGCAGCTCAGAAATAATACTCAGGTGGCTTTACACTGTAGTTACAGTAAATGCAATTATGTCACTTTGTACTAATTTTAACAATTAACCAATCTGAGTATCAATGTGCTTTGTAGTATCTGTCATATAAAGAGAGAGTTTGGTTGCTTATGCAAATCAATCAATACAACCAAGTTCCTCTAACAAAGCCTTCAAAAGATTAAATGCAGAATTAGGGAAGATAGCCAAGAAACATGTCATTTGGCCCATCACAAAATAATAGAAGCACTTTTAAGCTTCATTGAATGTTTGTTATAATTGTTATTTCTTGGTATTTCAATTTGTAAGAGAACCACCCACACAACCCTGCTTTTAAAAAGGAGAGCAGACAAAAGAAAATTATACATTTGTGATTCTGCAGAAGTAATTCCTTGCAATGCACAATTTCACATAAAAAAACACAAACTGCTACAAGTCAAAGTTTATCCATATTCAGAAAAAGCTGAATGCAAGGCTGTATCAAGTTTGGCACAGAAGTTAAAGCCAACAGAGGATACATCATGTCCAAGAATAATTTTACTCTTTTTAACCTGGCAAATGGATCCTGTTTGTATTATTACAATGATTTGGGCCGTTTCCATAAGGAAAAACTGTTTTTTTTAATAATTTGACAGGTATAGTGTGAAACATACATGGTGCCATTCATCGTCTAGGTGGGCAATTCATCCAGTCCCATTCCCTGTTCTATTCAAAGGCCTTGGAATTGATTTTCCCTTAAGTACATACCCAACACTTTATTGAAAATTTTGATTACTTTCATCTGTACCACTGTAACAGGAAGTTCCAGCTCTTAACTAGCACAATAACTCCAAAGCAATGGGATAAATAATATCACATGAAAATATTGCAAAGCTTCCAACATGGAACTACTGTAATTTGATGCTTTGATCATTTTTGAAAAGCCCTTCACAATATCTCTGTGAAATGTGAGTTCTTCTCACATATTCTATGCTTAAATAAAAAAAAATATGGAGTACTTTTCATGACTTCAGGACATGGCAAAGAGCATAAAGGCCAATAGCTTGCCTTTCAGTGTAATATAAAAAATTGGTGATACTATGCAGAGCAAGATCCTACAAACACAATTTAAATACATGACCAGGCTACATGTTTTAACTTTGGTTGAGAGATAAAAGTTAGCCACAGCACACACATTTTGAGTTGTCATTTGTCTTTTAATAGTATTCAAGATAAGTTCAATTGCTGTCCAATTTTCAGTCATAATGTCTTTTCCCAGAAGTCCATAATGATTTTGGGCCTTCTGTTAGTTGCTGAAACCTGACTACTTAATTTGCACATCTCCTCACCGTCATCTTGGCAACTGGACTGATTGAGGAGAGGCACCAGTTTCCTGGATTGGATGGTCGGGAATAATAGAAATGAAGTAGTTCTAACACAAGCAATGCTGGAGACTTTGAAGTGTTTACTTATGTTACTTCACTCACTCTCAAATATATGAATACTGAGTCATCCCTGACCCATTCTAAAACACAAAAACAAATCAGTACTAGAATCAGAAAATCTTAGAAAAGTTAAGACACAGAAGGAGGACTTTCAGTCCATCATGCCTGTACTGACCAAATAAGAATTACCTAACCAACTTCTGTCTTCCAGCACTTGATGCACAGTCCTGCAGGTCACTGTTTAAATGTGATGATGGTTTCGGCATCTAACATTCTTTTAGGCAGAGAGTTCAAGATCACTGCTGCTCTGTGGGTATTCTTCACCCTGCTCCCCCCTAAAAATCTTGCTACCAAAATACTTTAAATCTATGCACATCAGCGCCCAACCCTGTTTTTGATCCCTTTGCTTCGGGGCATAGGTCCTTCCCATTTGCTCTAACTCGGCTCCTCGTCATTTCATACCTTCGGTTTTGTCTCCCCTCAGCCTTTGTTCCAAAGAACACAATTGTCATTTATCTAGTCTTTCTTCAAAGTCACAGTTTCCATTCCTGGCAATATCTTTGTAAATCTCCTATGCATCCTCTTCAGTATGATCAGCTCTTTCCTTTCATGTGATGATCAGAACTGTACACAGTTTCCAAGCTTTGGTCTAACTCATGTTGTCTATATCTTTAGCATAATCTCCCTACTCGTTTATTTGCTTGTTCCTAGCAAGGTAAGCCAAAAATCCATTTGTAACTGGACCATTTGAGAATTCCATTCATGATATACCATGAATAGGATTTATTAGGATCTGCATTGAGGAGGCTACCGAAATATGTTTAAAGTAAGTTGTTTGCAGATAGGAAGGAGAAAGGTAGTGGCCACATGTTTAAGATGAGAGGGGAAGGATTTAAAGGGGATCCAAGGGGCAAGATTTTCCACACAGAGATTGATTGGTGTATGGAACGAGCTTCCCAGGGAAGTGGTAAAGGTGGGTACAGTTGTAATGTTTAATATTTAAAGCCATTTGGACGGGTTCATGGATAGGCAAATGGGACTGTCTTAGATGGGCACCTTGGTTGGCATGGACAAAAGGTGGGCTGAAGGGCCCATTTTCATACTGTATTGCCTATGACTCTAATATTGTATTGGAGATGTACTGACGAATTCTCTTAAATGGCTCCACTTAGCAGCAGACATCGCCAGCATAATTAGATTGCTAATACCTCACTACAACATTATCAATCCACCATAAGATATTACCATGTACATCTGCTTGATTTCAAATGCAGTTACCTTCTATCTGAATTTATTTACAGTCATTCGTCTGAACACAGAAGATGCTGTTGATTTAAGGTATCAAGAAGGAGCAGCTTACTACAACCCTGCTGCCATGAATGACACATCACCTTACAGTGGACAGTCACTGGGCAATGTAAATTATGGGATTCAGATGGATGACTTACCACCTATGTATGGAAACGTCGCATAACCTAAATCACAAAACTTCTGATATGGAAGCAAATGAAAACCACTGGAGAGAATGTACATATGTTTTTGTTATTGTCAGTAGTAACATCAAATAGGTTAGATCTGAAAGAATGGGCAGGTTTACATGTATAATAACAACAAATTTGAAACTGTACTCACCCCAGACAGCCATGAAAATGGCAAAGAAAACAGTCCCTCCATTATCAAACAAATGTGTAACCTAGAGGAAGGGAAAGAAAGGAAATACCAATTATCTTGTTACAGAAACTGCCCTCATTCAACACACAAATCCTCAGAGTATTACATTGAGATTTCACACAACTTGTGCATGTAGAGAAAGCATTGTCAATTTCAGAAACTTAATAGTGAGAACTTTTGATAAATTAATACTTCAATATTTTGCTTATACATGATGGCATAGTTGATGGAGTTACATATATTTTAAGATCTTACTGTTAGATAGCGTGCAAGTTTGATGAGAAGACTGATGTTTTGATATCAATGTTTAGTCAATGATAAAATTCTTTGTTTGTCACCATTGCTGAACATAATTCCCAATGAAAAGCAGAAATGTGGTTGTACTGTGTGGCATGGTATTCAGCATTTTAAAAAAGACATAGGTTCTTCAGGATGTACATTAATCTTATAAATTATTCATATTGCCACATTTTGGAAGAAATTACACTTTGGCTTTTCATAAGGGTTTTATTTGGTATAAAAGCAACATTCCATTTAACATTCTTGTATTTTTTTTTAGGTACACTGAATCTCATGTGCAGTGATCTTTAATGCTATCATTTTGAAATTGCTATTGCCCCAATTTAAAACATTGAGGTATCTGCTTTTTATGTTCATTCCTGCAGTAATATTACTCGGTTTAAAAGAAGTTCTGACTCTGAGTAGTATATAACTGCTTTGATACTGCCTTGCCAAAGCACACTTAATTCATTTGTACACTAATCATGTACAAATCAAAACTACTTCTGCTCAATATTTACAATAAAGCATAAAAGTGATATATATTTTTGTCTTATTTTCCCATTACTTTTTAACGTGCTTATAAAGCACCTTTCATACAGAATGTGTGCAGATAAAATTGCACAAGGAGAATGAAGGTGGCATTAGAACAGGTAACTAAATTTTTGCTCAGTCTTGAAGCAGCATCCTAAAGGAGATGAAAATGAAGATGAGAGTTAGAAGGATTTAGTGACGGAATCCCAGAGCTTGCTACCTTGATATTTAAAGACACAGCTGCCAGAAGCAGGCAAAGGAAGTTTGGGATATACAAGAGGCCAGAGTCAAACAAATATAATTAGAGGAGGGTTCTATATATAAATGATGTAACGAAGTGAGGGGTAAGGTTGTCAAGATATTTAACGATGAAAGTACAAATCCCTATTCAAGTTATTGCAGGACGATCAACAATGGAACTGGAAATGATCCGCCTTGAATGCTTCTCTAAAGATGTTTCCACTTCTCTTTCACTCACTCTCTAAAGTACAAGATAGAAGTCAGTATTATCAGAAGTCAGTAGGGTCACATGCAATCCTCCTGTGACTTTCTTTCAAGCAGATCACCTCTGTGAGATTTTACATGCACTGTTGCAGCCCAAAGCGCAGTCAGTCACGTGGCACAGTCCTTAAAAGGCTTACAACATAAAACAACAATTACTTTTGATAAACTGATGTTAATCACAATAAAAACAGAAAATGCTGGAAAAGGTCAAATGGTCAGAAGCATCTATGAAACAGATGTTTCCAGTTGATGTCCTTTCATCACAGAGTCATAGAGCAATACAGCACTGATATGGGCCCTTTGGCCCAACGAGTCCACGCCAACCATGGTACCCACCCAGCTAGTCCCAATTTCCTGTGTTCAGCCCATACCCCTCTAAGCCCCACCCCTCCATGTACCTATCCAAGTGCTTCTTAAATGATACTATTGTACCTGCCTCAACCACTGCAGCTGGTGCAGCTGGTGGAACCATATGCAGCTCGTTCCATATACTCACCACCCTCTCTGTAAAAAAGTTGCCTCTCAAATCCCTTTTAAATCTTTCCCCTCTCACCCTAAATCTACCCTGGGGAAAAGACCATTACCATCCACTCCATCAATGCCTCTCATAATTATAAACATTTCTATAAGGTCACCCCCTCATTCTGCTATGTTCCAAGGAATTAAGACCTAGCCTGGCCAATCTCTCCCTATAATCAGGTCCTCTCACCCTGACAACATCCTTGTAAATCTTTTCTGCACCCAGAATTAGCACAAGTTAGAAAACAATTGTGTTTTAAGTCTCAGAGCAGGGAGACAGGGCCAGAGAGAACAAAGATACTGTTCGTGACGCGGTAGTGACCTTGAGGAACTGAATGACGCATATGGAGTAGGTGTCAGATCAGAGAGGTTTGTGAATTAAAGCTGATGTGTCTGCTGGAGGCATCAAAAGAGGAAGATGAATGAAAACAAATAAGAGAGAGAGAAAAAGAACAATATTGGATTTGAGATATACAAACCATGGCAGATGCTGGAAACTTGAAATTATAGAGATTGCTGTAAATTTCCCAGGAGGTCAGCAAGCACTCATGGAGAGAGAATAATTGCAATCATTGCAATTGATGATTATATCTGAAGTGGCCAGTTATAACAAAAATGAGAAAGGATGCCCATTCAAAATTGTCAAGTTCAATTTTGCTCATTCAAATAAACACATCAATTTTCAGGTCTCTGGAGAAAAGAGGAGAGGAATTGGCTGTTTAATGAAGTGAACTTCCCAGTCAAGGTGGTACATCAAAAGTTAGGCATGATTTACACTACTTCTTCACAAAGCATAGACCTTGTTAAATACCAGCTGACACTTATTAAACACTGTGTTAATACACTGTGTTATCACTGAGATCACTGTTCCAGCACATCATTGAACTGACTGGGCCCACCAGTGTCAAGGTGAACTCAGCCAAAAACTTCTGCCTTCTGGGATTGAAACATTTGATGTCAAGCTTTAACGTCCAAAGGTGCTGTGTTGTTATCATTTAAGACAAGTAACAAGGATAGAGTTCCTAACAAAGCATCCCTTGTTGATGACAGCACCCAACTAACAATGGTGGCTGGTGTGATCATGTTGTTCTTAAAAGTACACTCACATTGCTAAAATGCTACATAAGCAGGAAGAGTCAAAACAAAGACTAAAATGTAGGAGGGAAACCCTGCAGATGAGGAACAATGTAGTTTCCAAAATGAACAACTTTGAATCTGGACCATAATTTGAGCACTCCAGCTGTACAGGGAGAATACCTAATTTACATGAAAGGTGAGCACGAGTTAGTTGAACAGCACTGGGGCATTCCATTGTATTCGAACTAAACAATGGGCTCATTCTTGATGGGCGCACTCTTGAAATTGTTACATCAGAACTGCAATAAGCAATTCCAACCACTCCCTTTAATCTGACCCATTTCTTCCCCAACACAATTGAATTATTTTGTTGAATAAGTTAAATAGCTTCAAATTATTCCAGGAACAGTATTTGACTGCTGATTTGATCGTGACATCTGTTGAAGGATGAGAATAGTGTGTTGTGGTAAAGTTACTGAACAAACAACCAGGGTCTTGGACTTGAATTCAATACCCACCACAGCAGCTGGGGAACTAAATTCAAGTAATCACATTAATCTGGACTTTTCAAAATAAAACCTAGTTTTAGTCATGGTTTATGGAACTAATGAATCACAGTGAAAGCCTTTCTGGTTCAATAATATCTTTCAGTCTGCACCTTGTCTGACACTCTAAACTCACCACTGTGGTTGATCCTTAATTCCCTCCTCTGTTCAGTGGATGGAGGATAAATGCTAGCACTGTCAGTGACCTCTACAGCCCTCAAATGAATAAGTATTAAAATAAAGACCCTGTGGCACATTTCACATGCACTTAACACTTCATCCACATAAAGTTAGCATAGGTGGTTCTGAAATTTGAGTCTGAATGTGGGCCACATTTACTGCTAGCAGCTCAGCTTTACTTCATTTGCAGGATTGTTAAATATGATTTAGAGCCATATACAGCAGGCAACCAGACTCTTCTGCCCAACTCATCCATGCCGTCTTCTTGAGCTAGTCCCATTTGCGTGCATTTGGCCCATATCCCTCTAAACCTTTCCCATCTATGAACCTGTCCAAATGTCTTTTAAATGTTTCTCCTCCACAAACAGTGGAAACAATTAAACATTTAAATCATCAATATTCTAGACTTCAGTTTTGTTTTAATAAGTACTGAAATGATCCTGAATAAGGCAGAAAAATACAGGTCATATTTCTTGAGTTAGGAAAATAAATTGCAAAAACAAGCAAAAAGATGCAGATCAGGCTAACCTCTGTAGAAAGTTAAATTAATGTTTCACAGAACCTTTCAGCCACACCAAAAGTTATTAAAATCCTGAAATTGGATTGAACAGAACAATAGATCGCTGAAACATAGAGAAATATCAAGAACTGGCAATATAAAGAAGTTGAACATGGCCGATCCATAAAGTTCAGTGAAGCGTTTTTATTATTTATTCACTTCTTGGGATGTGGCTGTCACAGGCAAGGTCAGTACTTATTGTTCATGACTAATTATCCTTAGGGTGGTGGTGGTCAGCTGCTTTCTTGTGTGCTTGTGAGTGTCAAGCAAGGATGGTGTACTGGTCATGGGTAATCAACTGGCAACCCATGCAAACAATGAGGTGTTAGCATGGGGTTTACTGAAGTGTGGAGGATGGGGGAAGGATACAAGCGTAAGCTACAAGTCACAATTGTTGGTAGGGCAGTGGAGGAGGTGTGGTGCCTTGAGCGGTGTGCGAGGGTAGTACTGCAGTTTCAATGGCATTCACGACATATATAAAATCATTGAACTTCTCGTGTTACTACATTCAGCTCGAGTTGGACTTGGCCTTGATCAACATGGATAACTGCTTCCAGTGCCTTCAGCA